>JASKGM010000013.1:6521057-6541690 GCA_034509205.1 Ceratonia siliqua | reverse complement strand
ATTTCAGCATATATATATATATATATATATATATATATAGTGAGGAGAAACTAGCTAAAAAAGAAGCAAATATTGAAACAATGTCAGACCTTTTTTATGACTAGATTATTTTTCTTTAAAAATTAAAAAATAAATATTTTAGCCCATCGAACTTGTCTAATATTTCAAAAAAGATGCCTTAATTTTTTGAAAATATAAATATTTCTTTTAAATTATAGATGGATCATAATGCTTTCTAATTCTTCTTTTTCTTTCATTAATTGAGATGTAACAATAAGGGGCAATAAGAACAATAAGTTCTGTCAATTTTTGACACAATCGTTAAATTGTAATATTTTTTAATTTTTAAGAAAGATTTGTGTATATTTTCTTAATAGAAGAAATAATTATGTAATTAAGACATTTTTCAAGAAAGGTAGATTAACTTATTCTTTTTTTAAAAAAATATACTTTAAAACTTTTTTAAAAATATAATATTACTCCCTTAAATATTGATTTTTGTATCAATGCTTTAAAAAAATTATAAAAAAAATAATTGAGATCACTTAAATTACTCTCTTCATTTCAAATTATCTGTCGTTTTAGAAGCTTTATTTTATTTTAAATTATCTGTCGTTTTACATTACCAATGAAACATTAATTGTTATTTTTCTAACATTATCCCTATTTATTGTTATTTTCAATAGAATAGTAACAATAATTTAAATTGACTTTAATAAGGATAATTTAGTCAAGTACACTTATTTTTTACTAGAATTGAGATTATTTAATAACTACCTTAATTTTTGTGCCATTACCTTAAACGACAAATAATTTGAAACGAACAGAGTAATTTATATACCCAAATCAATAATCATTATTTCTTTTGAAAAAAAAAAAAAAGCCTGTCGGGTTGATGAGTTGGTAAAGATTTGCGGTGTAAAGACCCTAATGCTATATTTAGTCACTTGGATTTAAGACAGAAGAAGATCGAAGTTGGCTAAATCTGGGCACAGTTAGCATCATTGAAGTTTGGCAAGAAATTCATGTTTTCCGTGGCATCCCAGCCTCGGAACCGCGTGAGAAACCTGACGCCCACCTTAGCTACTTCATGATCCGCTAATTCAAGCTTCGATCACGTTAATAAATTATTTTTTATTAATTTTAATTATTTTAAATTATCAAGATATATTATTTTTATCAGTCAACATTAAAATTTCATCATAATCATTCACAGTGAATCATAAATATATACTTATAAGTCTCATTTCAACGTGATACATGTCTGAAAAATTTGAAAGTACCCCCTTCCTCAGTCCTCCCCCACCCCAACAAAATGGGAAGAGTTCCATGCATGCTTCACGCTTGCCTTAGAGGGTAACAAGAGCTACCTTTGGCACTATTGGCTTAGAAGCAACCTAGTAAAGTCTGTAAAGTGAGTAAGATTGGGAAATTGTAGGGCCAACCTTATTGACAATTCTCTTGCCGTCCCACGAGGGTCTGATCTCACTCCCCAAATCACGTGTCATTTTTTCCAGTAAAAAAAAATCACGTAATACAATTTAAATGGGGCTTACTTTTTTACCGCCCATTATGGGACTTTTATAAGTTTTTTTTTTAATTTTTTTATGCTTCATTTTTTAATTTTCATAATTTTTTTTAAATTTTTTAAATTTTTTAAAATTTTTTAAAATTTTCATGTACTATTTACTCATAATTTTGTTGTTATTATTTATGCATAAATAAAAAATTTTAAAAAATTTATGACAATAAATAATTAATTAATATAAAAAAAATTAAAATAAAAAATAAAAAATCAACACATCTTTTCTTAAACTATAATCTTAAAATAAGACTGTAACTTAGAATTAACTATTTAAATGATAGTAACAATATTTTCATACTATTGTAAATCTTTTCTAATACCTTGTATCATTTAAATTAATTAATTTATTATACAAAAATTAACCGTGTAATTTATTTACTTTATCAATTAATTATGATTAAAAATAACAGATATTATTATTATAAATGTTACCTGTAATAAAACAAAACTGTATTTTATAAGAAACATCAACCCTCGTTTGATTTGTGTAAATAATAGCAAATGTGTTGATCACTGCAAATTTAACGTCTGGATCCGTGTAGTTAGAATTATGACGGTAAGATTTTTAATTGTAAAATTTAGATCATTTAAAATTGATTGAACAGTCTAAATTTAATTTAATTTTTTTAAAAAAATGGATAGATCTCTATATTTATATAAAAAAAATTAAAATAAATCTTAATTATTTAACACGAGTTAAATTGTTAAAATTTGATGGAATCTCATCGAAGTCACGGACTTCATGCGATCCAGATATGCAAAATTTGTGCTCTTTTAAGAGTACAGTCCAACTACCGGTCAAAAAGTCCTCCTTTTAATTCACTGACTGCCATTATTACAACGAATTGAAGATGGGTGTAAAAAATAAAAATATTTAACTTGTGAATTTAGACACCGTCAATAAAAATAAAATATGGTAAAAATTGGTGTTCGCCCAAATATTCAAACGCTTACTTCTTTTTTTCAGCTTGACTTAAAAAAAATAAAATTTAAATTTAAATATGTAACACGGTTTATATATATTATTATAAGATCTTGTTTGTTTGGGCTTATTCTAAAAATAAATTATTTTTTTAAAAAAATAATGCATTCTAATAAAAATATATCTGTTTGTTTGGGCTTATAGAAAACGGATAAGTTAATGAAAATGGAGAATACCTTCTATAACGAGAAGTTAAAATTTTTAGCTTTTGCTGATAAGGAGAAAAATAAGAAGAGAGAGAAACCTTCATTTCTAAAATTGTTCACACTACTTCAAAAGCCCTTCTAAATTATTACATCCAAATATAAAACAATTTCTCATTAAACAAAAAGTTCTTCTTCCTATAGGAGAATGAGCAAAATACATTCTCTCATAAATTCAAACAAAAGCCCCTAACTCCAATCCAATATTAATGTGTATATAATATGTTTCTCTCTCATAAATATATATTTATATTCTTACATCAATATATTAAATACCCTTTATTTTAAATACTTATAATACTTAGAAATTATGAGAATACAAGATATTTGAGAATATAAATTTTTTACGTTGTCACATTTTTTTATGCTTACATGTATACTATTAAGGAAATTTTATATTATAGACCAAACCAATAAAAAATATGTATAGACTTAAATTTATAAAAAATTGATAAGCTAAATCTATTTAAAAAATTTCTTTATTACTAAATATTTACTAATATACTAAGAATTGCTCTTAACCTCCACATCTTCATATATTATCTCAGACTTTTTCTCTCTATTTTGGGTTAAGGATTCTAATTAGTATTTATTTCAATGAAGTATATAATGTAGCTTTACAGCTAGGAAACTTCTAGCAATACAAAATTTCCAGATCCATTGTTTTACATGCTAAACTAGTTTTCTTCGTTAAAGGAACTAATACCTAACATATGTACGTACCCAAAACAAGTCCCAGAAATGAAGGCCATTTTCCCTCTACATTTGTTTTTATGAGTATCTTTAAATCATCTTATGATCATTAAATCTTTTTTAAAACAATTTTAAAGGTGCACATCTAGCATTATCATGATACATTTAGAAAAATAATTTTTTTTTTAAATATTGACCATAACGTCTATTAGCCTCAAAGTTTAAATTTGAATAGTCAAAATAAAAAATACATCACCTTAGTCACTAATTCAATCATTTAGATTTTATCACTTAATATAGTACTGCATGAACACTTACTAAGTTATTTTTAAGAATAAAGTTATTCATTAATAATTTAAGATTGCTAATATTTTTAAAATTGACGAAGAAATTTGTATACACATATATTATATCATATTATTTATATAATATTCAATAAATACAAGTCATGTGTGTATTTTAAATAAGATAAAATTAATAATGTATTGTGAGATTCAAGTGAGACTTATTTTATCTTATTTAAAATATACGTATAACTTGTGTATTTATTGAATATTATACCAATAACATTATACAAATGTATAAGAATTTGAATGGATGAGAGTAATCTTTCATAGTTTTAAATTATAGAATATTATTTAATAGTTTATACTTAACACATCATTCTAGTCCACTTTGTCTATACAAGAAATTAAATTTTCTACACTCCTTCCACACGTTGTTAGCTTGTTGGTATAATGAGATTACACGCAAGCAATTCGATCACTATGCCATTACAAAAGCAATAATTCTGTCATGTCTTTCCTTGGAGGTCGGTTGTCATAGAGCTTTCAACGTTGAAGTAGACTTTTCGATATTTAGCTCCACAACTCCTCTATAAATTCTGCCATTTTCTCCCATTTCCCTGCACAGCATTGCTAATCACAATCCACCACGATTGCCATTACAGCTAGAGTGACCTTCAGGGCAAAAAATTAAACATGGGTTTCGGATGCGAAAGCCGTCAGCTTTTGTCTAAGATTGCAGTTAATGACAGACATGGGGAGAACTCTCCTTATTTTGATGGATGGAAGGCATATGACAGAAACCCATTTCACCCCACAACGAATCCTCAGGGGGTTGTCCAGATGGGTCTTGCAGAGAATCAGGTATACATAAAAAGGCTGTCAAGCTTAAAAGTCTTGTACTTTATAAAGTTTAAATCACAATGAGACCCAGGTGTTTGATAAGTTGACTCATACGGGTTTGTTTTAAACTTTTTAATTCTTTTGCAGCTCTGTTTTGATCTGATCGAAGAGTGGATAAGGAATAATCCTAAGGCCTCCATTTGCACTCCTGAAGGAGTAAACCAGTTCAGAGATATTGCTATCTTTCAGGACTATCATGGGCTGCCAGAGTTCAGAAATGTATGCAATGGCAGAACTTGAACTTATTCACCAGCATGTAGTGATTGAGTATATGGTATGAGCTCGTTGAATGAAAGTTGATGATAACAACTGGGTTTATTACTTTTGCAGGCTGTGGCAAATTTTATGTCAAAAGTGAGAGGTGGTAGGGTCAAGTTTGATCCAGACCGTATATTGATGAGTGGAGGGGCAACAGGGGCAAACGAGCTAATCATGTTTTGTTTGGCTGATCCTGGAGATGCTTTTCTGGTTCCCACACCTTACTATCCAGCGTATGTACCCTCTCTTTTTGTAATTTCTGCGTTCAATCAATGTATGGTCACTATTCGACTCACCCACCAAAGATTATAAATGGAAAAAATAAAAGTAAGTGAAGGTGTGATAGTTATTATTATTATATTTTTTGTAAAAGGGGGAACCAATGGTTTCACATGCTAGGATATGATATGCTCAAAGATTTATAAAAACTCAAGTTTCTAATTAATGATCGAGTTGTGCATTCTCTTTGCCACTTCTAGTATAATCTTCTTATTTGAAGAATTATAATTAAATTTTTTAATTTTCAATCAGATATAAGAGCAATATTCCAGCTTGAAAAACAACTACGAAAAGTAATTTGAAAAGCTTTATTAGATAAGTTTCAAAGTATCTGAGTCATAGCAGTGGTTTTGATCCTGGAAAACCGTAGAACTAGCTAATTTGGAGCTTGTGTTATCTAAGAAGCGCCGTTTGAATTTAGGTGATAAAGTTTCTATGACGTGTTATGTTAATCTAAACGCCATATGGGAGAAACTTGTGTTCATATTAATCAACTAATTTATCTCCAAATAAAAAAAATAAAATAACCAACTAAAGAACTTTGCGTTCTTCTAATTTGTATTAATATGAATTTTTTGGGGGTAAATTATTAAGAATTGATACATATTCAACTATATATTCCTTCACCAGCAAGGGGAGGTGTGAGTACTGTTTACCATTTATTGGAATGGCACGTACTGACATCCAATGGTCAAAAAGAAAATTTTCAAACATGATTTGATTTGATTCAATAAATTAGGTCAAGCAGAGAAGGTCAATAAGCATGTGGCTTTTTCGTATTTAATTCCATATAAAATACTTGATAACTCAAAGGTCAGTGGACCCTTGTCATATTGACCTTTGAAACCAAGGCCACCTCAATGTATGACCTTATATTCAAACAAGAAGCAGCATACAGCTGAATTTCTGGAAAATTTTCATGTGGCAAGGGGTTCTTAACAATTCCAAATTTTGTTAAAGAAATGTCACCATATGTTATAATGTTACCAGCATGTAGAAAATTCTCATCATCCTTAAATCTTGGTATGGCCACTCAGTTAATGCATGGACCACAAAAAGTAAGGACAATGACTGTATTGGTCAAAGCAGAGACTTGATTAGGCTCATATATTATGACTTAATTAAGACGCGGCAAAGTTAATTAATTGATGTGGCTTATCTATGTTCAATGTTTTATAGCGGTAAAAGAATGATATGTTTTGCTCATAAATAGTTCATACTGCAGATACGGCCGTGACTTATGTTGGCGAACTGGGGCGAAAATAATTCCTGTCCATTGTGACAGCTCCAACAACTTTATGATAACCAGAACAGCTCTTGAAGCAGCTTACAAGAAAGCCCAAGAGGACAACGTCAATGTAAAGGGTTTGCTCATAACAAACCCGTCAAACCCTTTGGGTTCTACCTTAGATAAAGAGACATTAAAAAGCCTTGTGAGCTTCATTAATGAAAAGAACATCCATTTTGTCTGTGACGAAATCTATTCAGCCACTGTCTTCAGCTCCCCCAGCTTCGTAAGTGTCGCTGAGATCATACAAGATTTGGAGTGCAACCGTGATCTCATTCACATAGTTTATAGTTTGTCAAAGGACATGGGGCTTCCCGGGTTTAGAGTTGGGATAGTTTATTCATTTAATGATACAGTGGTGAACTGTGGCCGCAAAATGTCAAGCTTTGGATTAATCTCCTCACAGACTCAGCATTTGCTGGCTGCAATGCTTTCAGATGACAAATTCGTTGAAAACTTTCTGGCAGAGAGTTCAAGAAGGTTGGCAAAGAGGCATAACACTTTTACAAACGGACTTGAAGAGATGGGCATTACTTGCCTTCCAAGCAATGCAGGCCTTTTTTGTTGGATGAATTTAAGAAAGTTGCTAAAAGAACAAACATTTGAAGCTGAAATGCTGCTGTGGCGTATGATCATAAATGATGTGAAGCTGAACGTATCTCCAGGCTCATCTTTCCAGTGCTTGGAGCCAGGTTGGTATAGGGTTTGCTTCGCTAACATGGATGATGAAACAGTAGAAGTAGCACTCAAAAGAATCCGAGCATTTGTGGGCAGAGAAGCAGAGAAACCAGTGAATGTTAAACGCCGGCAAAGCAATCTCCGGCTCAGCTTCTCCTCAAGAAGATTTGATGAGACTGTTATGCCACCTCACATGATGTCTCCCCATTCACCAATTCCTCACTCGCCCCTTGTTCGAGCCACTTAATGGTCGGATTTACCAAACTAAAAACCCTTTATCTTATTTCAAGTGTACCTAGAAAATAATGTTTGGTAGATGCTTTGTGTTTCCAGAGTAGTCCAACTAGTGTTCTAGGATCTAGGTACTAAAATATTAAGGTGTGCTAACGAAGTTGGTAACTGAAATTATCTATGTAACTGAAGTTACAAATGACAATGAAAGAAGTTTCATTATTCTATGCATTGAGTTTTGGCTAATTCATAAATTATGGGTATGTGAAGCAGAATAAGTTAACAGTATTTCCTTTTTTATAATGACCCAAATATATAAATAATCTGAGTTAAACCGAGATGGAAAAATTAATAACTGTCATATAAGAATATATCTACTAATCTATAATTTGATAGGGCTCCGTGCTCTTATAGAAATGAAGGTTAGTTGAATGATTACATCATGTTGCAGGCGTGGCTTGATTCTTTCCACAGATATATGCTAGAACAGAAGGCATATGGAGCATGACAGAAGCATATATATCATATTCGGTTCATGCATTGCCAGTTGGCATGTATTATTCTTAAGATTCCTCACAATAACTAAATTAAACTATGGAAAATTCTAAGTCATTCATATGCGTCAGTTTTATAGCATCATAGTGTAAAGACAATTTCTTATTCTAGGTGCTTGTCTACTCATCCATTGATGTTCTATACTCATAATCTATCATTACATCATGAGAGATCAACCAATAATTTGGCTACATGAACAACCTGGAACCTGACAAGAACTACGTCTAAATTAAGGTATATATCTTGTATGTTGCTGATTCAAACATTAATATTCTGTGCTTGGTTGCAATTTGCATACAGCTTTTTGGACTATACGACTGCATGAAGTGCTCAAGAAATTTCCCTGGTACCAAGTTTTTCCAATTCTAAATAAATGCCTACTCATTTGGTCGGTCGGGTGTCTGCTGTAACAGGGGACAGTATAGTTTGAGAAACATGTCTTGTAAATTATTCTTCACTAGGATCCATTTATAGTGTTCCTGTAATTTTCTGTTGAGGTCATTTTCCAAAGTGTGAGGGGACATAGTGACCCACACGCCATGGATATATATTGGTGTTTGAAACTTGAAAGAAGTTGGAGATCCAAATTCAACTTCTCTCCCTCATTCTCAGCCATAACCAAATCTGAAATATTAATCCCTTTGGTACAGTGTGAAGTTAATCCAGTTGTTTAGATTAGCAGGGATTGACTTATTTTGTGAGCTTTTCTTGCCGTCTGGGACATTGTCGTTCTGCTGCCTTGTCAGTGATACAGCACTAGTTGGTACAGCATATGCACAAGGTAAAGTGTAGCTTTATATTGACATTTCAGTATATTTTCCATTGGGAATTGGAAACCTCAAAGCGAGAAATTTATAGGATGCTGATATGAAGAGTTCCTTATCATTGAATACGTCAATTTTTTAAAATGTGTCATTTTTTTTAAAATTTAATAAGCACAATTCTCAAAACATTTGGCACATCTAATTATTAGTAGCTCGAGTAAATATCTAAAACTACCGTTATATTGCGTGAACTTTAATTGTGTTATGGGATGTTGTTTATTAAAAAATATTAAAAAAAAAGTTACGTAATATAGTATAACAATAATATCATATTTTGTAATTGAAAGTGTCAATTCACTTAATACTTAATAGAGAAAAAGAGTTAATTCATGTGCACAGATAAGAATTTACCCATAATCTTTAAGAAAAAATTATTGATATTTATTTGAGAACGTTGATACTAATGTTAAAAGTTAATTTACTATTCATAAGAATAATTAAAATATTCAATTAATTACATGTCATCTTTAATAATTATAAAAATTAATATTTATAATTTGTTTAATATTATAAAATATTTAAAAAATTAAAAAATTAAAAAAATAACTGGTATGAACCGGATAAAATATTAAAAATTTAAGATTAAGTAAACAAAAAGAGAGTAAAAAAAATAAAAATAAAAGAAAGAGAACAACCCGATTGAAATACTCCATCCGTTTCAAATTATCTGTTATTTAAGGTAATGGCACAAAAATTAAGGTAATTATTAAATAGTCTTGATTTTAATAAAAAATAAGTGTACTTGACTAAATTACCCTTATTAAAGTTAATTTAAATTCTTGTTACTACTCTATTGAATATAACAATAAATAAGAATAATGTTAAAAAAATAATAATTAATATTTTATTAATAATATAAACTAACAGATATTTTAAAATAAAATTAAATTCTTAAAACAATAAATAATTTAAAACAAAAAGAATAACGCATAAACAAACCACTCCAATGTCAAAACCATCCTAATATTAGGACCTATTATTTTTGTTTAAAACTCAAAAGGGTTATGATTGGCCACAAAGGGGCCCTAATTCTCATCCTATCCTTCTGCCAAACCACCACTATCACTAACGTTATCTATCCCATCACCATACTATTGCTCCTGTCGAGGTTGTCACTTTCCCATCCACCTCTACAGCCATCTTGTCTATAATATTAAACTTTAAAAATTCCATTAACAAGCTAAACATAGTAATTATTTATTTTGGTATTTAATTACAGATCTTAAGCTTTCCAAAATAATATTTTAGTTTGAAAATATTCAAGATTAATATTCATTCCAAATACCTCTCTATTGGGTTGATTAGTACACTATCGGATACTCCAAAGATAAGAATCCTAGTTTGTTGTTCATTTATATATTTATACTATTATATTATATATATGTTTTAATTTAATAATTATTTGTTAATTATATTTTTTTAATTTTAAAAATTAACAGATTATAATTATTATAAAAATTAAGTTTTATAAATTTTTATTTTAAAACTTAAAATAAATTAACACAAAGTTATATGTATGTATGCAATTCTTTGACACGTAAGTTAGTTATCATTTATAGCTTGCACGTTTATTCAACAATGACAAGCTGATTTTAACACTAGATAGTTTTTCTATATTTACAAAAATATCATGAGAATATTTTTAATATTTTTATTAAAAAATTAAATATTATTATCATAAATATTTTGACATATAATCAAAGTTTTCTTAAATTTAATGACTAATTTAATCATAATTTAAAGATATTATATTAAAAATATAAATAATAGTAATATTGTATTACAATAATATTAAAAATATTTTCCTTCCAAACCCCACTTAAATCTAAATAAGAAACTTGAGAGATATTTATTTATTTATTTTTTTTTTGCTTTTTGCTAATGGTTAATTGCGCTTACCATCTTGATTTCTTTTGCCTCTCTCTACTTTACCTAATGACTAGTTAAAATTTAAATTTAACTTCATTTTTAGTCTCTTAAATTCATTCCATAAAGCAATTTTATTCCTCTAATTTTATTTTGAATAATATTGTCCTTCAAATTTACTTTCTCAGAGCAATTGAATCCTTCTAGTATTAATTAAAACAACATTATTTCCCATAACAATAAATTAAAGTAATTAAATAATTGAGGGTGAAAATAGTTATATTTTGTTAACTGAGTTTATATTTAATTACTCTTTTTTTCAAATGATTAGAGTATTAAAGTTTAAACTATAAAGATTATACCTTGTAAATTGACTTGAAGATAAGACTACATTGCTTTATTGAGTAAATTAGAGAGAAAAAATGCAATTAAAACAAAAATTTGGGAGAAATCTCAAATAAGAATATGTTCAAGATAAGATTTTTTATTATAAAAAGTTGCCACGTAATTAAGCTGACTAAGATTACTCATCATCTCAACGACCAAATCATCTAGTCAATGCCACCTATCGCCATCAATGAGGTGGAATGATTAAAAATGTGATTAACATTTGTTATCTTCCTTAAACCATGTTTGAGGGTATAGAAATACGAAACCATTTGCATTTTGTTATACTTTTAAAGAATTTACGGATTTAGATCTTTCTACATATACATGATATTGCTATTATCTTCGAAAAGAGATAAATACACTATTCATAAACTTATAAATAATAAATATAAATAACAAATATTAATTAAGTGATAGATTCTTTCCTTTATGTTTACTTCTCTTCTAATATGACATGCCATATTTCTCCCTAAGATAAGATAATCATTATCAGAATTCATGCCTTTCTTTTTCATGAACTTTCCAACCTTCCTTCTTTAAACAATGATCGGAGATAAAAAAAAAAAAAAAGTTAAATTAAGTAATCTCTAAGATTGAATGTTACAAGTTTAAACTCTAGTTAAAGTCAAATAAACAAAAATTAATGAGTTTTTGACTCCGTTGAAGTGGAGTCATCTCAAATGTTAAGGACTGCGAATTTAAATCTCAATCAGAACTAAATAACCCAAAAACAATTGTATTAAATTTCAAATTTTTTATAATTTTTTTTGAATTCAAAACTCTTTAAAAATTAAAATTTAAAAAAAAAACCATGCCCAACCCATCATTAACTCTAAATTAGACTAGGGATCAGTTTGGATGGACTTGTATTTTTAAATAGGTGTTTCAAATAGAATTGATTATTAAAAAAAACACAGATATTTGGTATTTAAATATAGTTATACAAAAATGATTTTACTAAAAAAAATCATATATGTGTATGTTTGGATACAAATGTGTAAAAACAATTTTGTGCTGGTAAATTACTGATACAAACGTGTAGAAGTACTTTTTCTGTGTTGTGTTTGGATAAAAAAGTACTTATCACAAAAAATAAAAAAAAATTAAATATAATATATTTAAATATTAGTTAATTTTAATAAAAAAATTTATATATAAAAAATGTTTTTCATTTAAAAAAAAATATCTTAGTTTTGCAATGATAATACTTTAGAAAATTAATTAATTTTTTTTGTTAGGTTTAAAAAATTATCTTAGTTTTCCTGGTGAGATTTTCTATCGGATTCCCTCGTTTCCTTGGGAATTCCATGATCCGCTGTCCCATGCTAACTACGATCTCGGGTTTCAGGGGTTTCGATCTCAATAATTTTCCACACCTTCCTTGGTCTTGGTTTTGATTTTGTTTCTTAGGGTTGATTATGGTTTTTTATTATTTATTTATGTTTATATTCATAGATTAAGAATCAATGAGCGATCATTTGGTGTTGTTGATCCTCTGGTGTAGCCTACTGCCGTTGAACCGGTGACACAACCGGCTAAGGTCCCATCTATCACAATGTGACGGATGGAGAAAATACCACCATCGTGACCTCAAGGCGATAAAAGGAAAAAATATAGAGATAAAAATTAGAGTCGCCACCAATTAATTGTAAGGATAATTAAGATCCTTTAAAAATCCAAAAACTGGCCCTTGAAACCAAATGATAGGTTCGGGAGTCTAATTACGTGTGGGGAAGGTGTTAGGCACCCCACAGCGTCCATCCCTAAGGATTGTTACCCTAAATTTGTTTGTGCTTAAAGATTATGGTTTAAATTACCCTTTTTATTATTTCAATTTTTAAAGAAAATATAGAAATGGAAAAATTGGACTTGTCTTATTGTGTAAGTGCCTACGTACCTTTAAGGGATCAAGGCCCACGTAATTCGAATTAATTTGATTTAAAAATTGATTAAGACAATATGAAAAATTAGATTTTCACATAAAGTCATACAAAATGAGAGATTAATTCCCTTCAGAGTGTTTGTGAAAATAAAGACATTTATAGAAAAATAAATTTCCACATAAAGCTTAAACAGAATGGGAGAATATTTCTCCACATAAAGTTTGACTGAATAAGGACAACATGGAAAAATGAATTTCCACATAAGGCCTCAACATAATGGAGGAATATTTCCTCACATAATGTTTGAGAAGATCAAGGAATCTTAGTGTTGGTTTTCAATACTCTTTTAGAATCCTTTGAACAGCGAAATTGAAATTTGTAAAGTCTGGGGGTCAAAATAGTATTTTTTGCAATACTGTGAGCCCGTCTAGGAATTTTGGAAGTGTCAAGGTCTGAATCCAAATTTTGAAAAATATTAGAGTTAGATTTCAAATTTTGAAAAGTATTGTGATCAAAACTCAAATTTTGGAAGTATTAGGATCAAAATTTGGATTTCCAAAATGTTAGGGTCTTTTACCTAAACACGTTTAATTAGGCCTTTGAAGCCAATGAGCCTTGAACCCCCTTTGATCACAACATCTTTTTTTCTTGAAAAATGCTTTTGGGCCTTTTGAAACTTTATTTCAAAATTGCCTTAATTGGCCTTTTAATTCTATATATATAAAAAAAAAATCCTTTGGGTATGATTTTGAGCCCATTACCTTTAGATTGAATCATACCTTATTTTACCCTTTGACGAAGATTAATATCAGAATACTAAGTAGGCCTCACATTATCCTTCAAATTAACTAGCCATAATCTCAATTTCATGCCAGAACAATTCCCACAATACTTACTTTATCTCTAATTTAATTCGAGAATATGTAGAAGATCCACTGTCAAAAGTTTCTTTTTCACAACACAAAATTTACTTATGCCATAGAAATTCAATCTATGGCCATATCAATCAAATAATATGCAAACTGGTTATAAAAACAGTGTGGTGGGCAGAATTATCTTCTTGGGTTTAAAATATGACAACTAATTGGAATAATACCTAAAGGTTGTTTTCAGAATTATTCTCATCACAGAAGATACAGTGAACCAAAACCTAGCTGCCAAATTTACCAATCAGATTCATGAAAGCTTGAACTTAAAACGGATTAGCCTAAGAGCATGAGCTAGATGTTAGAATTGAGTTCAAACATCCCCCTCCCCATCCCCAAAACTAATTTTCAAATGATAATTCAATAAACAAACCAGCATATTATTTTAATTTCATATTATAAACCTCTAATCAGAAAAACACCCATATATCAAATGATTAAAACAACATTCCCTAGTTCATATTTTTTTATGCCTCAGTACTCCCGCAAATCAAATCCCTAAATACCATCCAAACCAACCTTATGTCCATAAATCAGTGAACTTGTGGTCACAGGATTGCTAAATCTATTTCATGGAGTTATCAGGTGATTTCCAAATTCTTCTATGCTAATGAATCCATAGCCAGGGTTACATTCCACATAGTATACTCAATGGATAACTACTCAGATAATGCAAACCATTTTGAGCCAGACACAAACCCGAGACTATGCATATAGGCATCAGACTGGGTTAATAAAACAGGAAACAGATTCCTTGACCTGAATATGCATCACATAATGAGAATTTGTCTCCTCTGAACCATAAATTACAAATCAAAACAGTAAAGAAAAGGGCAAGAAATTGGTAAATCTAGTGTGAACCCAAAAGTAAAATCCTAAAACAGATTTAACGCAAACAAAAGAATTGAAGTTTGATCATTACAGAGAAGGGGGACGAAACCGACAGCAAACCTCACATGAATTTGTTTAACGCATTGAAATCTCAAATCAACATTGACCGGAAACCATAGAAGAACAACAAATTCAGAACCATTCATTTAAGTATGAATTCCTTTCGGGTTTAAGACAAAAGCCAAGCACAAATCGAATCAAACAACATTGAAACCAATTCCCTTGTTAAATTAAAACACCATTTAAATGCGTCTAGAATCAAACCCGGATCAAACGCTCTCTCAGAACAAAAACCTTAAATTCGAGCCTTCAAAGCAGAAAAGTTCCTCTTTGGATGATTCTCGATCTTCTGCTCCTGGTTCTCTTATTTCTGCTATTTTTTCCCCTTTTAATTCTCAGCTTCGAACTCTGGTTTCCACTTCGACCAGTGATCCCCTTTTTTTAGTTTTCTTTCTTTTGAATTCTCGCCTTTTTTTTTCGAGCTCCCCCCTTCTACTGTCTTTACCTTCGATTTTATAATCGATGAAAACCTCCCTCTGCGCTCACTCTGTCACTACCCGTGATGACAACCGGCGCTGAATCATGCTTTGTCGCGCATGGACTCCACAAGCCACCAGATGAACAGGGAATCAGGAGACCAGAAAGTCGGATGGGCCACCCTATCGCAGAGGCGTGGTGCAGATAAAGGGGTGTTGATTTGGCAGAGGAAGGTAGCACAGCTGTGGCAGAGGGAAATTAGGGATTGGGACGGATTGGGAAATTGGGGAAAAAAGGGAACCGGGTCAGTGGGGGAAGATGGGTTGCCGGTCGGGTTTCTGGATTGGACCGGGTTGGCTGGGAATTTGGGCCAGTTTTTTGTACGGTCTGGCCCTTTTTTTTTTCGAGCTGGGCCCTTTTCCGTTTTTTGTTCCTTTTTTTCTTTCTTTTTTGTTTGTTTGTTTTTTTTTTAATTTTTGATTATTTTTAAATTTTTTTGAAAAGTGCCTGGACAAAATGAGGTGTTCACACCATCTGAGTCTTCATCGTTTGTGGATATGGCGAGGCCATTTGGTTATTCGCATCTAGTGGATGATGAAGCTAATTCGAAGCACGGTGAGAGTGGTAATAAGGATGAACCTTTGATTCAGATGGCGAAAATGACAACAAACAACGACAACCAAAATGGACAAACTAACGATGTGGTGGATGCAGGGGGAGGAAGTCAGTAACTAAGGAAGATGAAATGATCTAAAGGTGAAATGTGAAGATGGAAAAGGTAAAACCCTCAAGGACATTGGTAATTGTCACAACGTGACGGATAGGAAAATTCACCGTCGTGACCTCAAGGCGATAAAAGGAAAAAATACAGAGATAAAAATTGGAGTCGTTGCCAATTAATTATAAGGATAATTGGGATCCTTTAAAAATCAAAAACTAGCCCTTGGAACCAGAGGATGGGTTCGGGAGTCTAATTACGTGTGAGGAAGGTGTTAGGCACCCCACAGGACTCATCCCTAAAGATGGTTACCTTAAATCGTTTGTGCTTAAATTTTATTATTGTGTTTGAATTACCCCTTTTTGTATTATCTTAACTTTTAGAAAAAAATAAGGAAATGAGAAAATTTGACCTATCTTACTGTGTAAGTGCCTACGTACCCTTAAGGGATCAAGGTCCACGTAAGTCGAATTAATTTGATTAAAATTAGATTAAGACAATATGGAAAATTGAGTTTCCACATAGAGTCATACAAAATGAGAGATTAATTCTCCACATAAAGTTGAATAAATAAGGACAATATGAAAAAATGAATTTTCACATAAGGCCTAACAAAATGAGAGATTAATTCTCCTCATAATGTTTAAAGAATAAAGACATTATGAGAAAATAAATTTCCACATAAAGCTTAAACAAAATGAGTGATTAATTCTCTACATAATGTTTGAAAGAATAAATACATTATGGGAAACTAAGTTTCCACATAAAGTTTAAACATAATGAGGGAATATTTCCCTACATAACGTTGAAAAGAAGTTGGGGATTATGTATTTTGTGTCAAAATTTAGTTTTTGAAATATTATGGGTGAAACTTGTGATTATGGATAGAAGTGGGATTAATTATGCATTTTCATAATATTGGGGATCAAATTTGAATTATGAAAAGCATTAATATCAATTATGCATTTTTAAAAGTATTGGGGTCAAATTATAATTTTTGGAAATGTTGGGATCGAATTTGAATTTTTGAAAAGTATTGTGTCAAAAATTCAAAATTTGAAACTAACTTTTATACCCCCACAAAATATTTAATTGGGCTTTTAACCCCCTAATTTTAATAAACTTTTTGAAATCCCTTTTCTTTTTTTTTCTTTTTTTTTTTAATCCAAATGGGTCTTTAAACTTTAGAATTTGCTAATGGACCTTTGGAACTATCACAACGTGACAGCTGGTGAAATTAGCCATAACTTTAGGGTAGGTCTATAGTCATCACAAGAATGGTTTTAGAACATATTGCCCCTACTGGAATAGTAAAGATCCCGACTCCCTAGTTTAATTGCATGGGTGGACAGAGCCTCCACATGAACCAACCAAGTAAGTGAGTTAACAATCTGAGCGAAGGCTTTCATGAATACCTGAGGGAAATCCCACTAGGCATCACTACGCCACCTTCATTTCTCTCCTAGGGTTCACACAGACCCGGGAATAGGGGCCAATAAGTGTGTGTAAAGAATGTGAATGGTGCACAGTGTATGATGAGCATGCAAGCTTTAGTCCTAATATTTACCCAAAGGAAATCCTAAAATCAATTAACTCCTCTTTTATTGATTTTAGGACTTCCTTTAGGTAAATATTAGGACTAAAGCTTGCATGCTCATTACACACTGTGCACTATTTGTCACAACGTGACGGATGGCCGAAACACAGAGATTTTATGAAAAATGGAGTCGCCACCAATTAATTAGGAGGCTAATTGGGATCCTCTAAAAACCAAAAAACTGGCCTTTGGAACCAGAGGAAAGGTTCGGGAGTCGATTTACGTGTGAGGAAGGTGTTAGGCACCTCACAACGTCCATCCCTAAGGACGGTTACCCTTAATTGTCTGTGCTTTAATTTAATTTTATTTTGATTACTCTTGTTTATTATCGTTGAGAAAAATAATGAAAGTTAAAAAAACCGAACCTGACTTACTGAGTAAGAGCCTACGTACTCCAATAGGGATCAAGGTCCACGTAGTTCGATAATATTTTGATGATTTGCCTAGGGCGGATAGTATTTTGATTTGACAAGATAATGTGGGAGAATAAATCTCCACCCATAATCTTTAAGTGGTTAGGACAGTGTGGGAGGATGAACCTCCACCCAAAGCCTAGGGATGAAATGAGACAATATAGAAGCATTAATCTTCATATAAAGCTCAGGACAATATGAGAAAATAATTTTTCACATATTATTTATGAAGCATTAGGTTTATAGGAAAAATAAATTTTCACGTATAACCTAACCATTATAGAAGAACAATTCTCCGTATAATGTTGAAAGAAAAGTATGAAATAGCAAAGATTTATTATTACTGATTACATATCAAACTTTTTAGGTTTTTGGGACCTAAATAAAATTTTCAAATGTCTCAAGAATGTAAAGGAGCCATGACGTAATTTTCTGAATATTTGAAGGTCAAGATATAACCTTTGAAATTTAAGAGGGTTAAAACATAATTTTTAAAGGGGTTAAAATGTAATTCTTGAAAACTAAGGAGCCAAAACGTGATTTGTAAAAAACTAAGGGATCAAAATGTAATTTTGGTAAACTTAGAGGTCAAAATGTAATTTGGTAAAAAGTAAATGGATGGAACAGAAATTTAGAAAAATACTGATAGTGTAATTTTTGGGTTTTAACGAAAGTGATAAAGAGTAATTTTCACTAGCGTATTTTCTTTTTCTTTTGACTGTCTATAGCATGCTTGTTTTTATAATAAGTCCCCATACCTTTCCAGTACTTAAATTTCTGAGGATTAAGGAGGGTCTTTGGAACCCAATTTGGACTCTTTTTTATCAAAAGAAAGAAAGAAAAGAAAAAAAATTTAAGAAAGCCCTTTAAGGTAATTATTTTGGTAATTATTTTGGTTCCCAACTCAACCAAGGGGCCCATTTCCTTATTTATGAAAGCCCTTGAAGCTTTAACATTTTTTTACTTTTCATTTACTGTTGGGCTGTCAAAAAAACACAATGGGAATAGAATAAGAGCAGAGACAAAGTCTTCTATCCTATATGATTTACCATGAACTATGCTGCCTAATTGAATGAAGCATGAATGAAATATGTAGGCACTGCAAATAAAGCAAATAACCCTAAGCTAATCACATCTCCTCCTACCACAGTAGTGAGTCTACACGGCCATAACAATGGTTAAATATCATCCAGGGGCTAAGCCATTATGACTGCTTTGAGACACATGGCTTATTTTGATAATACAGACCCTATGATTACTGGAAAAAGTAACCAAATGTGCTACCCAAAATGAGCACACCATATAATAGACTTCTCTTTCAAAACAAAAGTAATAAAATAGTTTTCCACAGAGCAGAATTATCTGTCAAAAGCTAAAGTTAATAAGTGGTTTTCAATATGCACTATCTTAAACCAATCAGAATTACCTCCACCAGAGCAAACTGAGCATAATACCCTGCGTTACCCGCAAGAGTAAAAGCAGTATGTTACTCCAGAGTCAATTTCAATTTAAGCAAGACTATTTCCTGGAAAATTCAGAACTACCCTTGAGCAAGAATAGCCTAGGGTGATAATCCCTCAAGAGCTACTTAAGCATGCAATCCTATTTGGTTTCATGCCCAGCATTAATCAGCTATGCAGTCAGATCACCTCAATGACAAATCAGGACAAATCAGACTCCAAAATTAACTCCATAGTAACATACCAATCCAGAATTAACACCAAATACAAGCAAGGACAACATGTTAAGTCAGAGCTAAGATCTTTAAGGAGATATTATAACAGATAATGTGATCTAAGGGTAAAAATGAGTATGGTTTCAGAAGTCATCCCCCCACCCCGATGCTAGCAAAATAATCCAATACTCATATAAAAGTAACACCAGCATACTCATTCAGGATTGACTCTCAACAGCCCACATAACTTAGGGACCCGAGATTCACCATTCAAGACCGTCACCTAGATGATGGCTTAGAATCGATTCAGACCAAACTGGATTATCATGTCAATTCCAAGACCCATAATACTAAAATTGATGATATAACCGAATCCACAATAATTAGAAGTTTAGGTCAGAACGTTCATGTAAGCTAGGCAACAATATCTTTATGATTCTTATTCATACAAACTGAAACCAAATTACCATTTCTTACAAAAAGAGATTCTCCCTCAGGGAATTATAGTTTAGCCAAATTGTACAACCACAAAAGTAGAACAACTTGCCTTGTTAAGCCTCGGAACTTTGATTGACCCAATCTCCATATGCTTCAGAATTTCACTCCTTCTTTCGGGTTTTTTTCAAAAGAAAACTTCTTCTCCTATTTTCCTTGTTCCTCTGTAGGTATTTATAGCTGAAACCGAACGCACACCTCCTTGAGTTGCCTTCATTTCACCCGAACAATTCCTACCTTCTTATCCTCTGCTATCAACTGGTGCGCTGGAGGTTGGGAGGAGTGCAGATGCCCCGAAAGTCCACAAATTCTCGGGGTTTCAGAAGAATCGAGATATTTCGAGGAAGAAGTATCATTACCTGACCTGAAAGTCTCGAAACTCGGCTCTGGATGGAAATCTCCTTCTGGAACAGCATCCAGCGCATTCAATGGCAGATGGAGAGGATTCCGTGAGATTAAAGCAAGCCCCAGGTGGCACAATGAGCTGGAAGATTAACGAAGAACTGAGAAGTTTCCCGAAGAAGGCAAACGTGGACGAA
>JASKGM010000013.1:6490769-6510824 GCA_034509205.1 Ceratonia siliqua | reverse complement strand
TTGATACTTCCACGAAGTGCAGATTACAGTGAAGAAGTTTGGATGGAGATAAGGGAGAAAGCTATATCTATATTGCAGGCATTCTTTTTTGATGGAATTATTCCAAAAAATGCCATATCTGACAAAGAAGAAGAGAGTGAAGTAGGTGAAGAAAACGAACAATCTGATCAACAAGACAAAGAAAATGCTCTGCAGATCTGTATTAGAGAGCAAATAGATGACATTCACATAAAGTCTGAAAGCTCACCAAAGAAAGAAGTTAATCAAGTGAAAGAATTTTCATCCCAGCATCAGGCTTCAGGTTTGACTCAGAGTACCACCACTCGATCTGAAGGAAGACGGAGCAGGTCAGGTAAAAAGGCCAAGAAGAGGCATACACGCCAAAAGTCCCAACAAAAATCAGAAGATCATTCTGCACTGGAGAAAGAAAGTACATCTCAGAGAGATGATACTGCTATGAGTGGCGCAGATCAAGCTTTGAGCTCCAGCTCTCGGTGTGCTTCCCCTGAAAACTCAAGAAATAGAAAAACTCCCATAGAATCTATGCAAGAATCAACTAGTAACCAACCGCTGAAGTCAAGCATGAGGCTAAGTGGAAAGTGTAATGAACTGTTGAGAGATGGATATGTTATTGCTCTGTATCCAAGAGACAGCCATGCACTCCACGTCTCAAGGCAAAGAGTTCAAGGTGGAGGTTGGTTTCTAGACTCCATGTCAAATGTGTCAAAAAGAGATCCGGCTGCACAGTTCCTAATCATCTTCAGAAGCAAGGTTTATTTTAAAGGAACTTATTTCTGTTCAATGTAGTTTATATTACAGCATATTTATCAAAGTAATTTAGAGTGGTATAATGTGTCATATTTTTTATGCCAACTAGCTGATGTTGCATTTCAATGGCCTTGCTTCAGGACATGATTGGTTTGCGATCTCTTGCTGCTGGTGGAAAGTTATTGCAGGTATTTACATTATAATGCTAAGAGTGTCTCAATTTGATCAAAGATATCTCTTAGACAGTAAATTATGTTAATTGCTAATTCTTCTGTATGACTTACTGCTTCTGTTTTTGAGCAAATTATTTAGACTAGAGCTGGAGATATGGATATAAGGCCTCTCATCTACAATTTGAATTACATTCCTAATACAATTGTTGTATTCTATGTAGTTATAAAGGTCCATTTCATTTTGCAGATCAATAGAAGAATGGAATTTGTGTTTGCTAGTCACAATTTTGACGTTTGGGAGAATTGGACACTAGAAGGTCCCTTACAAGAATGTAGGTTGGTGAACTGTAGAAATCTATCAGTAAGTTCTCTTTTCTATCTTCAATTCTGTTGTGTATCATATTTGACACATATAGGATATGGGATTAAAATGGTTTCTCTGCCAATTGGTACTGGGAGACATAGCTGGCAACATATGTTGTTGAGGATTTTTCCAAATGGTTGTGCAGATATATTTCAAAATTATTTTCTTTAAAGCAATTCTCAGATTATAAGAAAAATTGAAGGATCCAGAAGATGACTTTCAAGAGCTACTTTTATTTCTTGATTTGTCATTTCCTTGATCTTTAATTGACGTGAAGAAACCACATTTTAAACAGTTTATACATTGTTAGCTCACCTCTTTGGGCATTTTATGTAATTGCATGTTTTCTAAACATAGTCTTGATGCTTCACTAGTTAAATGTTATGGAATATCTAGATTATTACTGGGTACAGAAGTGGGTTTCTTCACTGTTTTGGGATTTTTGTTGGGAGAAGGGGGGAAAGAGGTGATAAACCCATTAAAATGGCATCCAAGTATCCAACCACAGCTGTTTGAAATAACTATGTTTTTCAGATGTCTACGCTGATAAACCCATCTAAGTAGATGTAGTTTTCAACAATTCTGCAAACAACTGATAGTAGTTTATCTCTGCCTTTACTTATATTTGATATCGATCGTAGGCTGTTTTGGATGTACGCATTGAGATTCTGGCAGCTGTAGGCGAAGATGGAGTTACTCGCTGGCTTGACTAGACTACTATGAGAGAGTGAGCGTCTTACTCTTCATAGTGTCTTCAGGTCTGTATTTTTGTAAATCATTCCTGCCTCGCAACTAAAAGCTCGTTCAAATGTTTCTTTATGGAAGAAAGGAATGTATTTTATATTGTAGAGCAGAAATATTCTTTGTATCGACAAACAAATGGTATGCAGAAATATTCACTTGGAGTAAGGGCTTTTCTTTCTCATTAGCCATGCTGCACTTTCACGCAGGAATATTACTTGTACACTAGTTTTTTCTCACTATTGATATGCAATTGCATTTGGGTTCAGTTGTTTTCATCCAAAAAGTTTAGGTAGAGTCAGAATCACATATAAAAGTTCTGAATTTCATAAGACAATGTTTGCCTCTGAAGGCGTTGAAATAAAAGCAACTCAAAAGTTAAAGAATTGGCACTATTCAATTACATTACCCATTCTAACCCGCGAAAGAACCATAACTAAGAAATGACTGTCTGACTAAGCAACGCAAAGGGTAATCTGTGTTACTTTTGGTATACATGCTTTTAGTTACATATTCACTTGATATAGAATATTGTCTTACACTTTAATCATAGAAATAATTCTTAATTTTGTTGAGTAAATATATGATATGTTGAGTTATTAATCTTAATATTTACTTTGATTAACGGTGTTCTAATTCTAAATAGTTGTTTTGAAAAATAAATAAATAAAAAAGTAGAACTAAACGGTGTGGGACAGAAAGGGATTCAGGTGATGTCACGTGAAATTGTGGTGGAAATGGGCATCTCAACGGTCAGAACCATAAGGGGTTACATTATTGCAGACAACCTGGAATGGCCCACAACTTCACACTTCCGCATGTGACATCCATTCTTTAGGATCAAGCAATATCCAATCAAACCTTGGACTTCTATCTTTACTCTTTCCATCATGCTTATCTTAGATTCTTAGGGAATGCTCCCAAATAAACATAAGATAAATACTTATTTTATAAATATTGTATATCATTTTAATATTTAAAAATATAATTTTATAATACCTCCTCGTTTTTTTAATTAAAAATATTATTTTAGTATCTCTCAATCATAAAATTAAATCAAAATCATATCCTTGTATTAAAATAATACAAATTAAAAATTTTTAGACTGTCAAATTGATAATTTTATTTCTTTTGAAAATTAAAATATAACTTTTTTCTAAACCAAATGAGAAGTAGAGGCGTCTTAAAAAAATTGTGATAAAGTGACAATCTCTTTCATCAAATTTAATATTTAAAAGTAGAAGTGTTACTTGACCAAAAGGTGGTGCTGGCCTTATTTTTCCGAGAAATTTTTGTATGGGTTGAATTTAATCATCTAATCTAATAAATCAATTTTTTATAAGGAAAACTTTCTAGATAAACTTGATTTATAGATTTTGTCATTTTGTGTAGACCAAACTAATGATATGTATACACATATATTTGTTAGAGGTGAATTTTATTAGAATTTACATTTGACATACATACATATATATATATATATATATATTTATTAGTTTGATTTATATATTTTTTATATATTAGGTCTACTAAACATTTCTCTTCCATAGGTGTTACATATCATTTTGGGGGTCCCATTAATTGGTTAGATGTATTTAAACCAAACTCATGCACAAAAAAGAGGCTTAAATACAGTTTTACACATTCTAATATTTTAAAAGTTTCAATTGATGTCCTATTTTTCAATTTCAACAATGTTGTGTTTATATTTTTAAAATTTTTTTAATTAAATTCATATGTCATATTTTTGTTAATAAAATAATAATATTATAATTAATTAACATATGTGGCCTTATTGTTATTTATTAAAAGTAACTATTTAATAGATAATTAAGTAAAACCAAGATGGATGCAAGTTATTTTACCTTCTCCTTCATATTTTTTTGTTTTTTTAATATAATATAATATTATTATTTATTAAATAGTCATTTCACTTAGACTAATAAATTTATATATATTAATAAATTACAATGTCATAATTTTTTGTTTGTGAATAAACAAAAAAATAAGATAAAAAATTTAATTAAACTTTTTTAAAATATAAAAGGATTATATATTTAAATTAAATTAAAATATTTACAAGGAACCAAAATCATATTTAAATCAAACGAAATCCTATTTTCAATGTACACGTGAATCGTGACAACCATAAAATACTGCGGAAGATGGAGAAGAGACTCCAGAAGTTTCAACCTAGCGTAAGCTTTGTTCGGTGACTCCTAGGAAGGGGTGCTTTCGTAATTTCACTCCCTCACTCATTCATTGTTGCTTTTCTTTCTACCTTTGGATTCATCATTTGCCATATCCATTCATAACACATCCACGTTTCCAAACACTGCCTTATTTCGAACAACACATTGCTTGCTTCTTCGTGTTGCCTTTCTAACCTTCGAACCCAACCAAGCCTTCCACTCTTTCATTAAAATTTAAAAAGATTGCATTTTTAATACGACAATATTTAACTAATTAAGAATTTTGAAAGCAACATAGACTAAGATCTTTTATTTTATTTTTTTAATTTCATTTTACATATATCAAGTCGACCTATATCCTTTTTCTTTTTGTGTGACAATACTGAATATTTAAATTGAAAACATTTATAAAATTTTTTATATTGTAGTGAAATAATGATTGAATTATTTATACACATTTTAATTTATTTATCTTCTAAATTTGATTAGTAATTGGTCATTCATATTAAGATTAACAAACAAATTTATTACAATTTAATCTCAAAAAAATTGCATAGCTAGCATATGCTCTTAGGCTCATCACTATTATAATAAACTATAACCCTTTGGAATTAATTCTCTAAATTCTCGATCACTAAATCACATTTAATATATTTTTTTTATAATAAATGTATACATGTAATAGAAGTGAGTCAATTAAAAGGTAATGGTGCAGTTCCTCGTACATTTTACTCTTTACGTTTCAATCATGAGACAAATTTTTTTTTTTAATTCTCTTTTGAGTACTTTATTGAGCAGGACCATCAAAATAAGTTGTTATTATGTTACAATTATAGTAAAATAATTATTTATATAAAATATAAATAAATAAATAATATTTAAGCACTAATTAAAAATTTAGTGTAGCACCATATTCCTTTTATTTTGGTGTCATACAATAAAAAATCTAAAGGGAAAAAAGTGTCACGTGTGCAAGGAGTTGAGCTCAGAGGGCAAGATCGTCATTTCACTCTCACTATATATATATATATAATATATATTTGAACTAATAATTCCTACCATGAGTTGCTTCCCAGTTCTGAAGCGAAGCGACGAAAGCAGAAGCAGCGAAAGAGCACGAACAGAGCCAGAGGTTGTTGGAAAAACACAAACAAATTTCCCAAAAAACAAATTCAAAGGGTTCGTCTTAGTTGATACTAAATTTGTAGTCTTATGGTGTTTGTGAACCCAAATCCAGCTCAAGGTTTTTACTTCTTCGATCCCATGAATATGGGTCTTCCCGGTGTCAATCCTTTGCCGCCTCCAACGGCCACTGCCAGCGTTAATACGGCGTCGTATGCGGATGATCCGAATAAGAAGATCCGAAAGCCTTATACGATTACCAAGTCTAGGGAGAGCTGGTCGGAGCAGGAGCACGACAAGTTTCTTGAAGCTCTCGTATTGTGAGTGTTAGTTTTTTTTTCCCCATCTAATTATATCATTAAAAGTTCCTTCTTTTCCACGTTGTTATGAATTAAGTGCTATTTATAGCTGTTTTTGCCTTTTCTTAATTGGTGAATTTTGGATTTTGATTAAGCAAGGATTATGACTAGCGATTGCATTTTCCCTAATGCGATTCTTTGCTCAGAATTATAATTTTTTAATCGGTCAAGTAAAGAATAGGTGACAGTAAACCTTTTAGGTTATGCTGTTTTTAGGTTGAGGTTATCCAAATTCTTTACTTATTTTACTTCATTCTCTTTTTATTATAGTTGGGTACTGGGATTATATAATCTAAAGCTTTGAATTCTGATTTGCAAGTGAGCCGAGGGTTCAAAAAGTAGCACTACCAGAGCAGGGGAGCCTTCTACTTTCTCTTTTCTTTATGGATTGAAGAAGTGTAAGATTAGCTTCATTTGGTTAAGCTCAACTGTGATAGGATGAACAATTTTAGCATTTAAATTCCAGTATGGGCTAAGTTAGTCATAACAATCCCCCTTAATTGTAGGCAATTCTACTATGTATTTGTATGTAATCGTAGGCAATTTATCTAAGCAACTGAAATAATGGAAGGGCAGCATCCATATAGATGGGGTTGGGGGGTCTTTGTGAGCATTGTCTGCATATAGGTGTTGCCTATGGAAGAGGAAAGTTTATCAGTTTGAGCTATCTCTTTTCCTCTTCACAAACTTATGGTTTAGATTTAGAACGTTGTTTTGTTTGAACTTTACTTAGAACAGTTAACCTAATAACTTTACACACACACACACACGAGTTTTTTGTTGAGATTGTTTTCCCCAAACATTTGACTTTTATATGATATAGTTGTTTATTTTGCTTAAATGCTGCTCTGTTTTTCTCCTGACTGATATCAGATTTGATCGTGACTGGAAGAAGATTGAAGCATTTGTTGGGTCAAAAACAGTTATCCAGGTAATTAGTAACTACCATGAAAGTAAAAGGATAAAGAAAGCTTAATTATCAATGAAAGTTAGATGCTTTTGGTTTCTGCAGAACTTTGAAAAATGATAATAAGAAATTTATTGGTTCTTTCACTTTGGTTTTTAATAAAGTTCAATATTTGATGTTGGGGTTATATAATGAATTTCTTTTATTAGTATTCTGGTGAGCAATGTAAACAAGTTATTAATGTGATTGTTACAGAATAGCGAGTTTTTCATAAAGTGAATTATGATTAAAGCATCTCGGATATCCATTAGTTTTCTAATGATTAATTTTTAAATATTTGTTACATGGTCCTCTGACTATCCCTCCTTCATCTTTCAAAGCAAACTTTAGAATTATTTTTTTGCTCCACTTTCTCTTTTTTGCAGATAAGAAGTCATGCTCAGAAGTATTTTCTAAAAGTTCAGAAGAATGGAACAAGGGAACATGTACCTCCCCCCCGACCGAAGAGAAAAGCTGCTCACCCTTACCCACAAAAAGCCCCTAAAAATGGTTATGGTCAACCACTGTTCTTATATCTATATTTTTAGGCTAATGCATCAATTTTTAAATAACTCTTCTCTTATTTTTGCAATTTATCAGCTCCAGCTGTATCACAAGTTACTGGGCCATTGCAAACTTCATCTGCTTTCATCGAACCTGTGTACATTTATAGACCAGACTCTTCTTCTGTAATTGGAACACCAGTTACCAGTGTGCCTTTGTCATCCTGGAGTTACAATGCTCTGCCATCCGTCAGTGTTCCACAAGTGACTAAAGGTTTTGTTTGTCCTTAACTCTAATGATTTTTTTTTACTTTTTTCCCATTTGTTCTATGATGAATTTAGATATACCAGAGGTTTTTTAACTCAGAATATTATTTATTTATTAGATGACATGGGATTGGCTGGACAAGCTGTTCCTCTTCATTGTTGCTATAGCAGCAGTAACGAGAGCACTCCCAGGGCTTGCCCAAATAGCAAAAGTATAGATCAAGGGGACCAGAGCAAGCCGATAAAAAGTTAGTATGCTTCTTTATCTCCTTTTTAAGCATGATTTGGCTTGAATTTGACACAATAGCATTATCACAAATTCGATAATAATATTTATGAAAAACTTTGAGATTAGAGTTTCATGTATCCATGTTAGTTTATAAGTACCTGTTCTTGTCTCTGCTGTTATAGTGGCATCTATAATATAAGGGAAGTTGACTTACATGCAAAGCCGTAGTTAGTAATCCATAATCTATACTTGGAATCTGAGTTGTTACAATAGAATGTGATGTATTTGTATACTCCTAGGTTAGGTTTGGATTTGCAAGAAAAGAAAAGAAAATATAATATAATATCAACTAAAGTAACTTACTAAGATATAACCCCAAACAATTAAGAGTATCTGGTAAGGTTTATAAGCCCCAATATCAAATTTTAGGGCTGTATTCAAACCTAGCTATTTGTTAGTTGCTTAGGATCGACTTAGTTATTTATTAAATGAATGAACTTATGTATTATACCAAGCTCATTTCGTTATGTGAGTTGAGCTTGAGAATTTAATGCTTGATTCATTTAGTTAATGAATCACATGTTAAGAATAACATAGTATAAAATTATTTATTATTATTTATATTATGAAACGAAAATATATTAATATAAAAATATAATTAAGCTTGTTTAAGCTCCAGATTGTTTAATGAGCCAAGTTTGATCTTCTTTTAGGCTTAGCTCATTTAGCATGTTTATTAAATGAGTCAAGTCAGCTGATTTGCATCCCTATCAAATTTAATCCAAACTAGAGTGATCTTTTGTTCTTTACTGGATCTTAATGTTTATGAATAGCATTAGGTTCATAATGCTGTGGTATGCAAGGTGCCTGGTGTGTCATTATTGTCATTGTTAAACATCTGTTTGTTATCATTCTCACAATCTTTGCATCATCTGCCCTATGCAGTAATGCCAGATTTTGCACAAGTCTACAGCTTTATTGGTAGTGTGTTTGATCCAAATGAAACTGGTCACCTACAGAGACTGAAACAGATGGAACCAATAAATTTGGAAACAGTAAGTAATTACATGTCCTTTATATTCAAATTCTCCATGCCATTTTTTTTTTCATTAGGAGAGTGGGGGTCCAATGTTTGAACTATCAGTCTACTTCGAAGGGAAGTCTAATGTTTATAATTGGCCTAAACTTAACCTGGCTGCCTGAGGAATTTACATGGTGCTTTTTGCAGGTATTGTCATTGATGAGAAACCTCTCCATCAATTTAATTAGTCCTGAGTTTGAAGATCATGTAAGTTCTTTTCCCAATAGATGTTGCTTTTTCAGTCAGTATTTTTTCAATTCGCGTAATTGTTATATATACACGTATCTATTTAGATGCTTGTATTAGACTAGCATCTCAACATGTACTCGTGTATGTAAATACATCTTTTTATTTTATATTGTTTGCATTCAAAAGTAAAGAGATAAATGAGGAGTTTTAAAATTTCCACATGACTACCCACTATGATTTCCTAATTTTTAAGTTAAAATTTGGATGCTGTCTTGGTATTTTGTTACTGGTAACTTGATGAAGTTTGAGGCTTTGTCCTGGGATTATAATTTCAGATCTAACATCGCACTCCTGTTGAATAGTGTGGGTGATGCCAATTGAACTTTGATTTTCCACATTCTGAATTTATGTTCTAAAACTTCTAATTTCTTATACTCTTCTTTGCTGTGTAATTTGTTCTTGAATATTTTCCTATAGTGTTCAGTGTTTTCAGTCAGTGCACCATTATTTAAAGAAAATATCAGTAATAAAATAGGATCGTTCTGATCCTCATATCTGAAGTTGCTTTTTTTATTTGATCCAGCAATCTGAAGTTACCTTTATTGCCAATTCTCACTTTCCTCATAAGATAGTGGCATCATAGTCTACTAAGTGACTCATTCAAAAGCTTTGAAAATAATGCAGAGGAGGTTGCTTTCATCCTATGATGTTGACTCTGAGAAGGCGAAGACTCGTAGTCTTTGCACCAATTCTTTTACTGTAAAAGCTGGAAGTGCTGTTCTGTCTGCTTAGGCTATCACCGGTGTTTTCTCCTGAACAGACATATCAGATACTCTCAAAAAGTGCATAGAATTCCCTCTTCGCTACTATCGATGATACTGAATTAACTATTGGGTGCGCGAGAGGCAAAAGAACAACCGGTTTTACTGACAATAGTTGTAGGGTACAGATGCTTGCATGTGCATACATACATACCATATTTGGAGTGAGATTTTGTTTGTTTTAGGAACAGTTAGTCTTATGTTATGTGTAGGGCTTTGTGTATAGCTGATGAAGATGGTTGTCCTTGTAATATAGGTCACTGCCGGAGGATATACTGTATAGTGTGTTGAGTTCTTGTTTGTGTTATGCTGTGAAGCTTATTCTAGATTCTAGTATACGAGAGGGGTTTTAGGACCTAGGATTGCTGGTTGTGTATGTTGTATATAAACTAATAAAACAGTCAAGTTATACTTTCAAGTTTTTCTGCACGTTCGGTGCTCAGTGCTGATTTTCATGGTTATGACCAAATTCTTGGCCGCAACTAAACCAAAAATGAAAGCTAAAGGGAAAAGAAAGAAGAAATTATGAAATATTTTCATAATTAGAGAGAAAAGATAAATCAAAGCTATAGCAGTTTGACGCTCAAACAAATCAGCAAATTCAAGGTCTACTATACTGAATACTTAAAATGTAGATAATTTACAATGATATGCAAATTCCGACATATTTATAATTTAAAAAAGTATTACATATATTAAATGTTGAATAAGTTTTTAATATAAAATTAAATTAAACAATTAGAATTACTTACAATCAAAATGCTACTCCACATTTTTTAAAATTTGAAAATAGATAGTAAAAATCTAATGTACTCTTTAGATTGACTCTATATATATATGTATGTATATGTTTAACGAGTATAATTTTTATAACATGAAATTTGATATTACAGTTTCTATTAAATGGGTCTAAACTTCAAATTGTTAAGTCTTAAAAATAATTAAATTTGCAACAATTTGACCACTACAAAATAACTTAATTACTAATAGCAATTTAGCATAATACTTGAAAAAGAAAACAAAAGAAAAGAAAAGAAAAACTTACAAAGAATATAAAATATTTCCCTCCGGTAATGGATTCTTTAAAAATCTTAATTTTGCTAGAGCATACATGATAGTCAATCAGGTAATGGTAACTGAGAGACCTATTTTAGGATAATATAAATCAAGGGTTGAATATACTTACTAGAACAGTGAAACTGTAGGGTTAAAAACTTAAAAACGATGCCACAGAACTTATTACCAACCACCCACCTAAGACATATTTCTCACCATCATCTCCTTTCAGCTTCGAACCTATGTCCATCCCGAACTTCACATTACTTTCAATTTCACCCTTGTATCCCGGAAGTAGCTACTCTTGATTTTTTTTATGTTGGAAAAAAAAAGCAGCTAATTGAAGTCCCGGTAAAATGCCACAGAGGATTCATTAATCATTAAACAGAAACCCCACCTAATTTTTCCCAAAAAAAAAGGATGATATTAAACCCATCTTTCATGCAAGAGTTGCAGATTCACAAAACATTAGATGAATACATTGTAGTATACACATGACAATGATAATACACTATCTGTACCCAAAACCCAAGTCTAGCTCTTGACCATACTTTCCCTGGCTATGCCCACCAGCAGCAAATGGGTGGATAGACTTTGAGTTTGACCTGAGTTCCATCTCGAAAAGCCTCTGCAGTGCTTCTGGATGATTTCTTCCACCAGCAACAACAGGAGCTAAACAAATAGTCAAAACGTAAATCAGGTGTTGAAAATAGAGCAGGAGACTAAAAATAAAGACAAAAACACAATTGAGTTGTGTGATCCTCAAAATAGTTGCAAAACAAGAAAATAACATATGCTCTGCTTCGATTAGGTAAGGTATTTTCGAAATAGAAGTGCACTAAATAGTTCAAATGACATGGCCTTCAATATTGTTACAGCAAGCTAGAAACGTGTAAACAAGAACAAAGCAATTACAATTAATACCAACCGCCTTCGCCTAGGGGGTGGGAGTATGTGCAAGTACAGTTCAATTGCGAGAGTATGTGCATGCAAGTGAGTGATTGTATGCATATGCGCTTGCATGACTGTGCAAGCTTGTGTTTGGTGAGTGCACCCATTGCTGGGGAAGTATAATTGACCTTGCTCCAATAAGAGCAATCAAGGCCAATGAAATGCATTTAAACCAGAAATCCATCAACCAATAACACACTGATTATGTAGTAATCGCAGGGCAGCATGAATTACAAATGACCAATCATGAACTCATAATCCATATGCAATCTTTGATTACAACTACAAGTAAAGAAAAATATTGTTCAAATATGTGTTGGTCCATAATTAAAAGCAATCAATCCAATAGGCATCAATTACAGACCAAATAATTATGAACTTTTCATGAGTATCCAAAAGTTAATTGCATGAGAAACAAAATAGAACTCAACCTAGGGTGTTTTAAGACCGTCTTTAACACACTTAAGGTGTAAATGAATTATTCACATTAAACTTTATGAAGCATTAATTATCATTAAATTTGCTCATCGGAGAACTATCAATAATTCAGAGTCAGCCAAATAACTGAAAGGGACTGAAAAATGCTTTGCGTTGAAGTTAACTACAACAATGATACAAAAGAAAAGCATATGGTAGATTTTTTACCTGGCATTGACATTCCAGGGCCACCAAAAGAAGGCTGCTGGTGACCACTATATGGGAAGCCTTGCATTGGGTTTGGTTCCTGCATGAAACCAGTCATTGAATTGCTGGAATGAGCTGGCAGAGGGGCACCTCTTGGGAATCCTCGTAACATGTGAGGTGGAGGAAGATTCCCTGGCATATGGATCTCTTGTAACATAGAATGATGAGCAGGAGGGTCAAACGCAGTTAGCCCACTACTTGACTGATGGAAGGGAGGACGAAGTATGTTTCCTGGAAATTGATGATTAGGGGGAGAGTCATGGTGAGCCATGCCCTCTGGAGCCATAAATTTCATATAAGAGCTAATATGAGGAGGATGAGAATCCAATTGATTGAACATTGGACCCATGTGATTCAACTGAGAGGGATGGAGCTGTGGAGAGGATCGTTGGACATTGAAATTCTGATATGGAATACCTGGTTCCCTCATATCATAAGGACCACGAGGATATGCTAGACCCTCTTGATTTCCCACAATAGGTCGTTCATCTCTAAATAGTTTTCCAGCAATGTCAACTGGTGTGTCTTGGGACAACTCAGTCCTAGCTGAACTGCCAGCAGATATAAAATTTTGGAGAGGATCACCAACTGTAATCAAGTTATCTTCTTCGGGAAGGTAAATATCAGTAGGCCTATTGAAATGAGCCTTAGAGAATTCACTTCGAAGTTGTGATGACTTAATATTTTCCCGAGAATCATCATAACCCAACCACGGCTCTTCAAATCTATTTGGTTTGGGTTGATGAAATTTTTCTGATGGCAAGCCATTGCTTCCATGCCTGTTCAGTGCAAGTTCGCCTGTAGTAGGAGGGAGACCATCGTCTGAGACAGGGAAAGGAAACAGTAGAGGCTCTGAAACAAGAGCCTCATCAGATCCATTTAAACCCCTTTGAACAGAAAGTGGTGCTCCAACTGATTGCAGCTCCTTCATAAAAGCTGTCCCAAAAAGTGATTCCAGCGTCAAACTCTTCGATGAATTGGAAACATCTGCATTTGCTTCTCCTAAATTATCAAGTACATTGCTAATACTGATTCCTTCAGCATTACGTACCTTGTCTGTAGAATCCATATCTAGAATAGATGATGGTTCCATATCTTCATGGGAGGTTCCTTTCTGCAACAAAGAAAGGAGCTGCTGCGATGCATGATCATCAATATTTGAATTTGACTGCTCAGTCTTTGCATCAAAATCTTTGTCCCGCACGGGCTGCTGAAGTGATGAACCATTTTCACTAACTTGTGACAGTATTGAATGCTCTAGATCTTCACATGTTAGAACTGCTGAAAAATCCTCAGGTTTATCACTCTTATATGGTTGCTCAGATTCTCCAATAGTAGTATATGCTACATTTGATGCCATATGCCCACCTGCAGGTTCTGCATTTTGGAAAGGAAAATCAGGCGCCTTGTGCTGGGTTGTCTTCACATAAGGAACCTGCAACCCACCTTTTTCACCACCAACAATCAATGAGAGCAAGTCATTTGGCCTATGTGTGAAGTCATCCACTGGCTTCTTTTCTGCAACAAGGTAAGTCAAGAATGAACAAACAATCTAACGTCAAATCACAGAGTATAATTTGAAAAGCATACAAATATGAAGGTCTAAAGCATCAATGTAAGTACCTTCTTCAACAAACCAATGAGCAAACTTGGAAGATTGGAAGACATGTGGACTCCCTGTCTCATCTGCTTTGTGATCAGGCTGCTGTAAGAGTAATGGCATAAACAGTCAAATTCATTGGAAGAAACGTTGTTGAACTAAAGCAGGAAATAAAACACTTATCCAAGACTATATATCCAGCCATTCTGTCCACATTCAGAAAAATATCTGCTAATTGTGCTTTCCATACGTTCACAACCCCAAGGAGGAAATTGAGGAAAAATTGAAGGCAGGTAATAATTCAGACAAGAAATGAATATTCCCCCAGCAAAACAATTTTGGTTTCCGAAACGTTCATAACCCCAATGAAGAAATGAATATATGATACCTTATGATATTTAAATCAGATGCTACGAATATTTCAGACAAATAACAAAAACATAAAATTGATTTTTAATCCCAAATCCGCCAAACAACACCACCAAAATGTAAATAATCTAAAGCACAACTTGGACCATTAGACAGCAGGTATCATAGTGCTACTATGACCTAGAAGTCTTAGTTCAAAACTCCACAAATACCTCAACATTAGTAGAGTTGCCGCCATTTAATGTCAAAGCATTGCCAAAAAGCTTGTCTAGGATAGAATTTGAATTGTCCTGATTGAAAGCTCGTATGGTCTCCTTGCCTTTCACTTCAGCATTATGTTGAATGACTTCACTGTCATCTGATCCTTCCAAGGCTTCTGAAAGAGCAGATCTCTTCCTCAATTGATGACCTATTCCAATTTTTATGTCTGGAACATCCACAGCTGACGGTAAATTTAGAATCTTTTCTTTCTCATTGTTAATTGAAACATTTAGACTTGCACTTCCATGATGCTTCTGATCAATATCTGCTTGCTTGGTTGATAATTTCTCCTCTGTATTTCCAGAATTATGCCCAAGCTCAGGTTGTCCAACCTACCCAAGTACCAGAAGAATGAAGAATGTGTTAAAGGAGAGCCCAGAAAAAAAGGAACGTATTCAGGATCAGATAAATTGAAGCACCAAGTAATGCAGCAAAAATAAGGACTAGAATGGTTCTAGTATTCACATGCTCTTGGTACCAAGTGCCAACCTCAAAAGGTTTTAAAGGTCAAGTTATAAAAAAAAATCTAGGATTGATTAGTCTTCTTTAAAAATAAAAAATAAAACCAAGTCCTCAATTTCTGGGCTATGAATCGCACGTAGAGAAGCATTTTTGTAATGTAAGAAGTCATGCAGTGGAATCCTACCATCTTCCATATTCTGTTTTGGCATCCATTAAGCAAATAAGAGGAATAGTCCCATTCCAATTAGGATAGAGACTCTAAATATAAACCAAGTAACCAACCTCTTGTACAAAATTTATATGCCAAGATTAATATTTTGATAATTGACTATTAAATATTTAAGTAGAGGGTGACTTCAACTAATATCTCACTCCTCTGCCTACCCTATTTTACTGTTTACCACATAACACCCTCCCCTTGAGTCCTTCCACTCTTCCTTAATTGGAAGCCAAAATAACATCCCCACCTTGCCCATAAAAAGTTTAAAAGCCTGACATCTCTAAAGTTTTTTCTCACCATTAGAAATGAAACAACATTCTTAAAAAAACAACGTTTTTTTAAACCAATCTCTGCTATGCTGTCAAAATCTCCCAGAGATGGAGTAACTAGTGTCTTGAATCCACCCACCACTTTGCCTTCAAACCATCGAACTCTACAAAAGGAAGATTGCTCTTTGGGGATTCAATACATTATTTTACAATCACACTCTAAAATTTTCACTTTGAAACACTATAGTCCTCCAGAATACTTGCAGGCAGGTTTTTCAATAAATCTTACATCGGCAGAAAAATTACAGATAACTAAAGTACAGAATTTTATCATGATTCCCCTAAAAACACAAGACAAGTAAAAGACCAAATTTTTCAATGGAAAATGTCAACCTTATACCAATTTTTTTTAATAATATAACTAAAATTCACTCCACAAAGATACTCTACATTCATAACAGACTATAGTAACAACTGCTATCAGAAGAAAGCTGTGTGCCTAATTCAATTCATTAAAGCCTCTAGCTACATCAATTTTAGCTCTACAAGTGAAAAAGTACAGCTTTTATGAATGATTAAACTACAAAGCAGCCATTGATGAGATACAAGGGACAAAGTGCCAACTACCTACGTAACCTACCTCTGTTGCACGAGTGTTAACTAACAATTTTGACACCGAATTTCTTTCCAAAATTGTGTTCATGAAACCAGGGGGTACAAGGGGTCTCGTTGCTGAAGGAGTGTGCACAAGGAAAGAAGATTTCTCAGAATCCTTGGTTGAGGCCGATAGAGCCACAGGAGGCTCCACAGACCCATCACTTCGTATGACTAGTCTTTTCTCATCGTCATCTAGCAGTGAAGTAATGTCAAAATAATCTTTATTCTTGTCTGGGTTCAACTTCTGCTTTTCTTGGAAAGCTTTCTGCTGTTCCTTTCTCATCAATTCAAAAGAAGCTGGCAAGAAAGTTATCAACCACTTAAATCAAATTTATCAGAGATAAACTTACTAGTGACCCCAAGTACAGAGGTAAAACAAGACTTTGTAAAGCCACAAAAAAAAAAGAGAACAATTACTGCCTCATTCAGAATATCTGCTGGAAAAAACAGTTACCTCTTCTCTTTTCCTCCTCTTCTACCCTGTCCTCACTGGTATGCTCCAAAGAACCAAAAGTTTCATCATTATACGAGTCACTAGTTTCCCTACGCGAGTGAGGTGCCTGGAAAATATCAGAAGACAAAAAACATACAGGACTTCTAAGTAAATCAAATTACTTGTGATTCCAATCCTTTCAATTGCTTCATCATATCAGACAAAAGCCATACTTAAGAATTAGTAAAAAGTAATAAATACCACAATTTAGCCAACACACAGCTGACACAAATATAACCACTAACCTTATAAGGGCGCGGAGGATGATAGGGCTCATTAGACCGGTTTAGTTCATAGTGGCCGTTAGCTCTAGACTTCAAAGCAGACAACCCAGGTGCATATCCAGACGGTCTCGGAAAAGAGCCACTACCCAGAAGTCCATCGTGCTCAGGACCTTGCCAAGACCTATGAGACTGGTTTCCAAAATGTTTTCCAGTATCTGCATATTGACACCAATAATAAATTGGACCAACATAACACTTCATTTAAAGATCAACTTCTAGTTCCCATAAACATCACAACGTCTTAGATTTGCAGAGTTAGGGAACATAAAGGAATGCTTCATATGAGCTACTTGCTTTTAAGAATGAATGAAAATGAACGCAACATTCAATTGGAAGAAGCATAGTAATCAAATGCAACACTCAATTAATTGATTTTCTTCTTTTAAGGGATTAAAAGAAACACTCACTGAATTTGTACCCAAGGTCATAGCAGAAAAGAGACATTAAGCAGAACATTCAAGGAACTTGCACAATTGTACTATTATTTTTTAGCATAAGCCAACACCCACAATTCAATGTTGGTATTTCTTAATTCTTTACAGGAAGGGTAACTTCTGAGCAAAACATTTCAAATAAGTAATCATTTTAAATTACATGATTCACAATCATGCATAGTAAGAAGGCTCAAACAGCTTTGAAATAAAAAAAGTCATCAACTCATCAGCATTTCGATAATAAACACAGGCATGCATAGAGAGAAGAATCTCATATCAGTCCAAATATGGAAGAAAAGCAAGTCATTTTTTTTTTCAGATCAAAAGAAAGAGGAGCATTTATGTTAATCCAGTCTAAACCACACCTGAATCCCTTTCAGATTGAGAGTCACTATCTCTATCAGACCATCCAGAAGAACGAGTTTCCCATCTTCCTTGGATTCCTCGAGAATAGCTACTCATTTCCCCTCTTGTGGGCGGGGATGAACTGTATTCATTATGTCTGAAATTATGCATTGACAAACCACCAGTATCTCTCTGTCGTTCCTGGTAAGCATCTTCAAATTCACTGGTTTCATAAAAGGACATAGATCAGAAATAAAAGCAACACATAACACAACAATGGAAGAATACCAATTGAAAAGGATGGAAGGCAATGAAACAATTAAAATGCAGGACCCTAGCATTCATTTTTTCAATAAAATAGATGCTGTTGTATAGATATTTTACCTTAGAATTGATGGATCAAATCCACTGGGCAACTCTTTGCAAATATCCAATTCACTTAATGACAATAAGAATTCTCTTGTGTATGTAAATTTTGACTTCCTGAGTCACCATAAGATAATTGTTAAACATGCATGATATTTTGATGAAAAACATTAAAAAAGAGGACTGAAAAAGAAAAAAGAAGTTTACTTCTGCAATTCATGATTAGTTGACTGATCCAGTAAACTTTTATCTTCATTTTCTAAGCTCATTTTACGACCCAAGAACCTTGCTGACCAAAGCTGATGAATTACGCCAAGTATCAACCACAGAGTAATTAGTTATCCGTTTATCACTTATATGATCCAATAATAAGCTAGCATCGCGAAACAACTCCAGCAAATAATATCAGCTGCCAAAACACCTCCTACGTCCACAAGGGACTAAGAACTAAATTTACTGAATGCACTGCTGCTTCCAACACCTAACCCAGTAAAGTACACAGATAAAACCAAATCATTTAGTGCAAGCAGGTCAATCCCTGCCTATTCATCATCCCCACTACAACCCTCATACAAAAGTGTCAAACTAGCAAAATCTAGAACATATATACAAGCAATTCCATCTACTGATCCAACTCAATCAACAAGGCACATCACATCCCAAAATTCAGAACCGCCCAAACTCCCATCTTTGGTGAAAAATGTCCAATACCCAGCAACTAAGATAGTCCTCTTTCAATAAAATTCATGGAAGGGACGTAGATATATATACATGTTACAGCCCGTTACACAAATCACAATCCAAGCTTGCAAGATATAGGAGAAATGATTACAAAACTTGAGGAAAGCACGTAAAATCGAGCTCCGAGCAAAAGCAAATGGTCCAGAATAAGGGGTTTGTTCTAATCTAACAGAAGATCCTCCATGAAATGGAAGCTAGGGTTTTTGTTTACAGAAGATGAACTACCTGGATCGAAGACAAGAGAGAAAGAGAGAATCAATCACGAAAACCTGGTATGTGAAGCTAAAAAATTTTCCATTAATCTGACCCTTTCTACGTTTTTCTTCAATTGATCGTAGAGGGAGAGAGAGTTCACGAACGAAACGATTTGAGGAGATCGGTTCTGAGCGAGACTGGTATGGGGTCTCTCTTCCTATGGCGGAAATGACGTTCTCACCCTCCTTGAATTCCATTCCATGTTAAATTAATCTGACGCTAAATTATAAAAACCTCTCTTTGTTTATGATATTACTCACCATTTATTATTTTAAATGAAAAATTAATTATTTAAAATGTTAATTATTCACTCTCCTTAATAAAAAAAGAGGATAATTATTCTAAAATGTCCTAATAAACATTTTACTCCTATACAATATCCAGCGTGTTCTTAATAATTGTCATCCTTATGGAGTAAAACTCATGTATTATAGTTTTGAGTACAATTCATGAATTATAGTTCACCGTATCTTATAAAAAGTGAGGTGAGTTCACTTATTCCACATTTTATGATACCAATTAATAACTATGATACCTATAAAAAAAACTATATTGGAATCCACTATCTAATAGTTACTTAAAAATATTTTTTCTAAATTAAAAAAATATTAGTTAATTTAATTATTTTTTACAATTCAAACACATATATTGATAAGTATAAATTATGAAAAGCCTTTAAAAATACTATGAGTTTTTTTATTTTAACATTTCAAATTATAACAGTTTCTATATAAAAAAAACAAAAAACTTGCACTTTTTAAATTATGAAATCACTTAACAATAATTTACTCTTTATTATATATGATAAAAATATTTCTTATTCTTATAATATTATAAATCCTATTATATGATT
>JASKGM010000013.1:6457249-6488450 GCA_034509205.1 Ceratonia siliqua | reverse complement strand
CATTCTCATTTATTACATCCAAACGCAAAACAACTTCTCATTCTACTAAAATACATTCTTTTTTAAGAATCAACTTCCCATTCTATAAAAGTCATTCTTTTTAAAGCACATCCGAACAGGCCCTTAATCCTTTTCTTTAGCTTAACCAGAATTCTCCCAAGTTTGTTTGAGAGATTCTTCTGAATGCTTTCCTTTTTCTTATTCCAATTCTGTTTAATAAATTATAAAATACTTATTTTGGCATTAGAAAGAAACATCTTTTTTAGAATACTAAAAATTTGAAAGAGAGCTAGGCTACGTGACAGAGACTTAGACTCTGTTTATTTAGGCTTATTCTGATAATAAATTATTATTTTTTAAATAATATATTATGATAAAAATATACCTGTTTGTTTGAATTTATAAAAAACAAATAAGTTAATAAAAATAGAGAAAATCTCCTATAAGGAGAAGTTAAAATTTTTAACTTTTACTTATAAGAAGAAAAATAAGAAGAGAGAGAAATATTCATTTTTAAAATTGTTCACCATATTTTAAAAATTATTATAAATTATTGCATCCAAACATAAAATAACTTATATTTAAAAAAAAATTTTGTAAAAAAAATATATTTTTTGATAAACTCAAATAAATCACCTCTGAAAGTCTATTTGGGTTTTTTTTTTGTCTCATAACCTATTTTATTTAAAAAATATATATATATATACTTGAGTTTAAAATACCTTTGTATGGCTTCTGAAACAAAACCTTTAAAAAAAGCAAAGTTTAAGTACTTTTTTCAAGTTAAAAGTTTTAACTTTTGAAAAGTACCTATAATAAAAGACAGTTTTTTGAACAAAAATAAATTTAAAAATTCTGATTGACCCATGCGCTGCTGCAAATTCCCCCTGGGCCTATTCTCCACCGGACTGCTCCCACTCTATTTGCTACTTCTCCAATACCTCCCCATCTGATCAGTCTCCATCAACCTCTCCTGCTTCTTCCTCGGCTGACGCTATTGATATCTCATCCCCATTTACCTCGACAGGCGACAGCTAGCAATGTTATTTATATATTACTGCGTTTAAACGTAAAAATATTTTTAAATTATTTGAAATGATTTTTATTTATTATTTTTAAAAATAATTTTATAAAAAAAATAAAAATATTTATTTAAATAAAAATATTTTTTATCAATTATTTTTCATATTTTTTAAAAATAAATAATAAAAATAAATCAAAACATACAAAAATTATTTTTATTTTTTAATTACTTTTTTAAAAATAATTTTTAAAAATAAATTATGAAAATAATTATCTAAATAAAATTTTTTATTATTGTAAAATAAAAAAATAAAAAATTTTTTTTAAAAACAGAACCAATCAGGTTATTTATTTTTTTCACTAAATTATTTTTACTTTTAATATTTATTTAAAAACTATAAATTCATCTAAATGTGTCAGTAGAAAGATTTAAGAGAAAAAAAATAAAAGAGACATATATCTTATTATATAATCCATACTTATAAACTAATAACAAATATTTTAATTTTACGTGATTTATAAATTAAAAAAATAAGTCGTACAAATAAAAAAGATAAAATATTAATAGTTTTAAAATTTTAATTATATTTTAAATAATATCATATTTTAAATATAATCTTATAAATATTTGTCTTTACATCATAGTTTTAAACTAATATCTTAAAGTAACAATAAAAAAATTTATAAAAAATTATTTTAAAATACAATATGGGTGGACATAAAACATTTTTGTTAGAAAGAAAAAAATTAAACACACAAATACTTATTTTGTTATTTTATATGTTTTTTTAATTTAATAATATTTTTGTTCTAATATAATATGATGTTAAATTTTTTTTATTATAAAAAAGAATAAAGGATTTTTGTTAAAGATTTAAAATTTTCTTAAAAAAAATTTTTAACTAAAAAAAGTTAAATTATAATATTTTTATCTTAAATAACAAATATTAAAACATATTAAAAAATTACAACATTTGCGGGCTACAACTCCTCAACATATAAGGATGGTCTGCCCTGAATATATCTAAAAGCACTTAAATAAAATTAACTGTAATGCCTTAATCCTAAAATGTTAAAAAAAAATCGAATTAAATAAGTACAAAATATAAGGATTAAACAGCAAATTTAAACTTTGAGAAATTGTAATGTGGCCCCCAACCCTTTAAATCCTGAACTCGAAAGCCCTTTTCCTCATTCTGCAAAATTCGGCGGCTTGCTCCATTGAAAATTCCCTTCCGTTTTTGTCTTCTCCGCTGATTTCTTTCTCACCGCCGTTCAACCACTACTTCGTCCAGCCGTCGTTGGTTGTGTTGGGAAGTCTCTTTCTCGGCACGTTAGTTGCTGAAACTTTCAGGCAGTAGCAGCATCTCCATTTTTAAGTAGGTAAATTGCTCTTTCTCGATGAAGGCTAAATAGGAATTCTACTATGTTTTAATTGGTGGATTATGATTCTGCTTGGTTATGGCATTCTTGGCCAAACCCAACTAGAACAATTTGGGGTTTCCTCCGTAGAACCCAACCTGCCATGATTTCATGCTATATTACCGCGATCAAGTATTAGGTGTAATGTTGTTTTCAGTTATGATCCTTATAGAGATTGTCTTCAATTTTCGAAATTTTGGAGCGAGTAATTTATTGTGATTTTCTTATTTTAAGTAATTGGGTTCTTGGTTCAATTAATATATGTTCTTCTTAAAGGGTCTGAAAGTTGTAAAACTTTTTCTCTCCTTGGGATTTTTTTTAGACACAGATTGATGTGGGGTTGTAGTTTTGGAGATATTAAATTAATGAGTACTATAGTTGACCTTTATTGGTATGAAATTCCTTCTGTTTATTCCCAAGGCTTCATTCTGAACTATGTTAGCTTTCTGGAACAAAAATTAATCAGTGGATTATTCAGTTAATTCCTTTACCTGCAATTATTTTAGTTTGGAACCAAATCAATGATTTTGTTACAAATCAAAGTCGCTAATAGTAGTCATATTAGAAAATTAAAATATATTTAGTATACTAATGTGATATGTGCATATTCATGCACTTAGAAATATATGAAACAAGTCCTTAGGAACCAAAGCAATCTGGGAAGCAAAAAATTACAGGACTTGAATACTGAGCCTCCAAACTTAACTTGTGAGTGGATATTTACTTATTTCTGGATATCTAAGGTTTAAATTTTATGTTGTGGTTCATTTTGTTAATTAAACATGATTTGGGATATTTTCAAATAAAGTGAATTATATACATAAATTTAATATTTTTCTCAAATTATAAGTTGTTCCCAAAGTGATCATAGGAAGTTTTAATATGTGAAAAATTTCATATTTGAGTTTAGAAAGTTGTTTTGAGATTCGTAGCAGAGTTGTAGTAGAATCACTAGGTGCACTTAGGTCACAACTTTTGTCAGTCGATGGCTATTCCTGGTAAAGGGTAATTTTTGGTGTAGTTCTTTACAGAAAATTGATGTTGAATTAGATATTTCCTCTAGATGAGGGAAGATCTGGAAGGAAGCGGTTGATTGAATATTTCCTTCGGTGAGTACAGTTTTCAAAGGTGAAGATCGGGTCGCCTTTCTAGTTGAAACCATTTTTTTGGAACAGAATGACTAGTTCTCAATTTTGGTTATTCCATTGAATTAATATGGATCTTATTACTTGTGAATTACAGTGTACTATTTTAAACTTTAAGTTCCACCCGTTATTAATTTATTATTATTATTATATGATATTTAGACTACCTTGTTTCCTAGAATAAGATATATTATGTGCATGTCATTATATTTTTATTATACACTTATGTATTGAAGCGGTATCTTAATCACAATAAATTTTGACAATAATGCACACCACATCTGGGAGTTTATATATTCATTGGGAAGTATTTCTTCCATTTACTGAGTTAGTGTAACTCACTCATTCAAATTTTATTATTTTTCAGATCCGGCTATTGATGAACCATTTTCAGCTTTGCCTGTACCTTTTAAGCATACTGATTAACTTGGTAGGCAAACCCTGAATAGAAGCGGCGTACAATTATTATATGTAGTCAATGATAGACTATTTTATGATTGTTGTTTAGGCCATGGAAATCGTTTTGAATTACGGTAGACTTATCCACCTTGTAATTATTGTTATTTGTATCCTATGATAGTTTATATTTTAGAAAAGACTTTATTTAATTTTATAAAAATTTGACTTTGAAATTTTTTTAATGATAAAATGTAATTTTGTTTTATTATTCAACTTATAATTTATTTTCAGTTAAATTTAATGCATAAATATTATAGGTTACAACCACTTATTTTATATAATATAACCACTTATCTGCATTTTGTATAATATAAGGATAACTTATAATAATAATAATAATTATTATTATTATTAAAGAGTTTAAATATTATTTTTGGAAGAATTATATTTTATAATGATATTATTAATTTTTTAATATTTTTACTAATTTAAAAATAATATTATATAAAAATGATTAAATATCACATTGTTATTCTAAAATACCATACTTTAAAAAAAATACTGGAACGAAATCAACTAAAATAGTAATACTCATGCTAAAGCAATTTTCCGTAATGCAAATTTACCACAATCTAATAAAAAACGTTTTCATGAGTAAATTTTAATTTCCATCTGATTTTCTTAAATGTTTTTATTTTTCAAATCCACCCCTCGACAAAAGCGTATTCACAATACTTCCCCTTATCCATTCACCGAAACACAGCCCTGCAGCTTGAAAGCACAATCCAGTGGAATTAAGAGGTTTGGAAACAACAACAATCTCCATGGCCAATCCTTCGCTTCTTCAGTCCTCTACGTCGTCGTTTCTTGGTCAATTTCGAGTCTTTCCAGCTCCATTGTCTTCGGGGCTCCTTTATAGAAATGGGAATGGAGGCGTAGCGATGCCGGTGAAGGCCACGGCGGCCGGGGTTGTGCTGGTGGAGAAGTCTGAGGCAGAGAAGGTCTATCGGCTCAAAACAACTTACAATGAGAAAATCATTCCCCTTCTTATGGAAGAGTTCTCCTACACCAATATACACGAGGTTACAAAATTTAGTTACTTTTTTTCATCACAAAAATTTATTAGAACTCTTGGTATTTTGGGTTTCATGAAGTTTCACAGTGAAAATTTTAATTGTTTTTTGGGGGTTTCATGAGGTTTTATAGTTTTGATGAAGTTTACTTGGAAAAATGAGATGGAGTCACGATAAGTTGCTTTCCCTTCAGTTTTGAAATTTCAAGGTTTTCCTTTTCCATGTCAGGTCCCTAAAATTGAGAAGGTTGTGGTTAACTGCGGAATTGGAGATGCTGCACAAAATGCAAAGGGTTTGGAAGCGGCAATGAATGATCTAGCAGTCATCACAGGGCAGAGGCCTGTTAAGACACGAGCGAGGGCTTCTATTGCCACCTTCAAAATCAGGGAAGGTCAACCGCTTGGGATTGCTGTGACACTCCGAGGAAATGTGAGGATTTAGTATTCAATTGATATTGCTTTATGTATATGTTCAATTGAGCCCGAGTATATATTGCATATGCATAATTCTAGAAATTTTGCCTTTTGAGAGAATGATATTTAAAACAATGTGGCTAACATGGGGTTAGCTTCTGATAGCTCAGCTGTTACAATCTTAATACTTTTACTTAACATTTGCAAAGGAGTATAATTTACTGGTAAATTTAATGCCTTATTAGTACAAGGAACTTTTAAGAGATGTTTGATTAGAGCTGAACTGGTGCAAGGATAAAGAGAATTAAACATGTAGCTATTGTTTCCTTACATTTCGTACCTTTCAGATCTTGTGCCAGTTTATTGATGTCTCTTAAGAGAAAGAAGAAAGGAATGCAATATGAGTAATGGAAGAAAGTTTTTGGAGATGACATTATTATGGAAGCACTTGATATCTTGATTAAGGCACGTCCTTTAAATTTGGTAAGGAAGTAGTTCTGGATGTTAGCAATGGATCCATGGCCATGGACTTGGAAACTCAGATGGTTGAATAATCTGGAATGCCAGATTCCGCACTTCACTTGTGGTGAAAAATGAAACAAGAATAGGCCATTCTAATTGCTATATGGGTTTCGAATATATGCCTGCATGCTACAAATTTGTGGTTTACTCAGTTAAGATAAAACAATGAAACATGATCAGGTAACAGCAAATATTTGCATAGGAAACATTATTCTCCTTTATCTTTTTCTTCTTTTTCTGGTGGGCGGTTGTGGACTAGTTTTCTTCTGGTTAGGCTATATTAATAATTTGTGTCTAATTTTACAGATTTGACTTTTTGTTGGGTTTATGTGGTGCCAAAATTTGTATGATTGTATAATATGTTGCAAATTTATGTGATTTTGATATCTGTTTGGAACTTTTTTGTATCAGCAATTGTTAGAACATTATAGTTTTCTACTGTATCAAATTTTACATAAACTCAAATCCTACTGAACCTTGCATGCTTCAAGATAATGCATTCTACGTGCAGTGTCAGAACCATATAACTTAATCCAAAACTATTAGTTTTTTTTTCTTTAATACAGCAATCTTTTTTCTTGGGGTACAAATGGCAATGTAGAGGTTTGAACCTAAACCTCCTGCAAACTAGACCACACCAAGTGGCTTTCATACAGCAATCTAATACTGCAGAGATATTGTTTGATTTTGACAGATGATGTACTCGTTCCTAGATCGAGTTATCAACTTGGGGCTTCCTAGGACAAGGGATTTTCAAGGTGTTAACGCCAACAGCTTTGATGGGCATGGAAATTACAGCATTGGCGTTCGAGACCAGAGTGTGTTCCCTGAGATCAGGTATGATGCCATTGGTAAGCCTAGGGGAATGGATGTCTGCATTACTACAACAGCTAAAACCGATCAAGAAGCACAGAGATTGTTGGCTCTTATGGGCATGCCATTCAGAGAGGGAGGTGGTCCTGCATCTACAATGCGCAAAAAGAAGCTGAAGTCTCGTCATTTTGACTCAAAATCAAAGGGAAAAGTAAGGAAGTAAGTTTATGACTAAAACAAACATTTTGCAGTAATACCTTGTATCCTTCAGTTGTAACGTTATTGATTCTTTTTTGTCATTAACAATACTATTAAAGGTTATAACTTATAATATGGTTATGTAGATCTTGCTTGCTAACTGATTTCCTATTTATTTATTTTCAGCTGCTTTCTATATTTTAGAACTATGCTTTATGAAAATTTTTGTTCTATTGTCATTCTAGCATTAGAGATAAAAATAAATGATGAGGCACTATTTCATAATATTGCAGTTTTTGGTGCATCTCACAATTAGGTGCCAGAGTTTACTCTTCTTTCTTTTCAATTACTTGCATAAAAAAAATGACACTTTTGAACAAAGAAAGTAAACTATTAACATTAGTATATTACTTCCTATATTATTAATTTCATTTTTCTAATGAGATAGCTATTTTCTTTTTGAATTTTTGAAAGTTATCTCTTTTCTTATTGTATGAAACAAAAACCCACGCATTTATGGAGCTGTTAAATATGTTAGTATTTCATATTTTGTTAATATTTTAAAAAGTGTAAAATATCAGCGTAATTAATTTTTTTTTATGTTTACTATGATAATTAAAAAAATAATATAATAAAATCTAAGGCTTACCTCTTTTCCTATTGGTATACAACATAAACCCACTCATTTATTGGATTTAGAGCTGTAAAATATATTAGTATTTTATATTTTTTTAATATCTTATGTATTAGTGTATAAAATATCAGTGTATTTAGAATTTTTTAAACAATCATGTATTAAATATAAATATATTAGATATTTCTTATTATGCAATATACCAAATACCTCCTTAATATTTTAAATGTTTAATGAAAAAAATACATGAATGAAAATTATGAATAATGCATTGGATCATCTGAAGCTGGTGGCAACAAGGAGGTCCCTTAGTCTGCAAGATAAATGAATGATGTTGATAAATGGCCAGTCAGCGTAATCGCGTAACCAGCTGCCCATTTCAAAGTTGATAAATAAAGAATAATGTTGACAAAGAGTGGATATATTAACTATTCAGTAAGAAAATGTTTTGCAAAGTGTTGAATGGGTCCTTGATATATATATTTCTATAATATAATCACCATAATTTTCATTGTAATTAATTTATTATGATTTATGGTTATTAACTAAGTGGGAATGATGACCACAAATTTTGTTAAAAGTAATGTTTGTATTGAAATAATTATTTTGTTTATTAAACCCTGGGGATTTACTTTAGAAAATATGAACATTGTTTAAGACAAATAATATAAACAATTTAATTTACATGTATGGTTTACTGTATTTTACAAAATTTGTCAATTATTAAAAAAGAAACTTATGCTTAGATTAAATCATATACACTGTTAGACAGCTGAAAACAAAATTCAGAGAGTTTTTATGAGTAATTTTCTAAATTACTTAAATTGGAGTTACATTTCATTTTTTTCTAATAGTTTATACGTTTAAAATTAAGTTTTAAACAAAAATTACTCTAAAGTAAATTAAACTAAGATAAAATAAAGAAAATTATTTTGGAGTGCTACTAAGTATAGTACTGTATTCTCACAATGTCTAATAACACTAATATTCTTTATTAATGTCTCATTTTATTATTAAACTCAAGCATGTATGATTATATAATAAAATAATAGTATGGCAGTGATAACAACAGTGAAATACATTATTATGTAGTGATTATCATATCTCACATTTTTATTTTTTTATATAATAATAACTATATAACAAATTATAATCATATAAATTAATATACAATAAACATCATATAAAACTATATTATATTAACTTATAATATTAAATACTATCTTATATAATATATCAAACAGGACCATAATATATAAAATAATAAGAATATAGTACACCAAAAGATATTTTAAAATATCTTTTTCAAAAAATAAAAAATTAAAAAATTACAAAGTTTGCTCATAGTTAGTGAATTATCAAAATATATTTTTGCTTAGATTAAATCAAATATGTTATTAGAAATATAAAACATTTTTAGATAATTTTTTGAGTATTTTTTCTAAATTCCAAAAGTACTTTTTTAGTATAAGAAAAGAAGCACAGTTTGCGTTTTTATACTTATTGGATAATGTAATTAAATTCTAGGTACTTTTCATAAATAATCGTAAATGCTTGTGGCAAAAGCTTTCCTAATTCTAGCCCCTATATATTAAGAGCCCTAAACAGCAAAGAAAATGATCTCTCATCCTCTCTACCCCTTACTTCTCCCGTTTCCCCTCTTGCTGGGAACTGCAGCGACTGAGTCAGCCATGGCGTTTCCGTACATGGAAGCCGTTGTCGGTGAGCTTTTTCCTCTCTCTGTAATGGTGCTGAGGCTATTGTTCTCTCGCTTTCCTTCTCGTCTCGAAAACTGAAGCTTAAATCATTCATTGAGCTTCTTGTTTCTTGGATGTCTATGGGTCTTGCTTGTTTTCTTTAGATTCTTTATGGTTATGTGTTTTCTGAGGAATTTTATATATTTGCTGAGAATGTTTTGATAGGAATTTAGGTTTTCATCAGCTTTACTGGCTTCTGAATTCAGGGTTTATCATTAATTTAGGGCTTCTTTCGATGCCCCTATTCGGAAATTCCGAGTGTTCTATTTTGTTATATTAAGAAGTTGAATTTTTGGCACTGGGGAGCAACATGCATTCGTTGTTTTGGCATATTGTACATGTATTTCTTTTAGAAAAAACCCTCTGGTTACTGACCAGTGCAGGGGAGAGGAGAATATTTGTTTCTAAGCAGTAGGGTTGCCTTTATTTTTTATTTTTTAAATATTTGTAGCTTGAGTATGGGAAATTCGGAAGTTATACTCTATCATTTGAACCACGGCCATTGGGCTGTTGCGAACAAAACTTTAGGGGTAAGAATCATAATTCTTGTTAAGCCTCTTTCTTTACGGAAGTTAAGAAGAGCGTATCATTTGTAAGCAAATGGGAGTCGGGTTGCAATAAGGCCTAACCTTGTATTGCTTCTTTACTGGGTGCTTCTTGAAAATTAGCTGGCTTGCGTCAATGGAACGCTATCATGTATTGTGGTAGTAGGGACAACTCCATAAGCATGTTGAAGTGGATACATATTCATTAGCTTCTCATACTGTTCCACATCAGTTTTCTTGCAGCAACATTTAATAAGTTATGGCATTAGAAAACCGAGGCCTTCGACATGGGATATCTGTTCTCTTTCCAATTCATTGATTGAAGTACTAAACAGCTGTATTTAGCTGAATATTGTGGAACTACTTTGCCCTCCTTATAAGTATAGGATTTCTTATTTCTGAGATTTTGTAAGGATTTATCATCAATCAATGTGTGTAACAAATAAATGGTAAATTTAACCTGCGCTTAAGGAGTCCTAAAATGCACCTGATCTGAAACTGTGCTAGCTGACCCATTCCAATTACTGAAGATATTTTGAGTGGTGGCTTCCTTTGGTGGTTATTTATGTGAGCTCCTCCTTCAAACTGTATTCAAAAGAAAAGAATATAATCAGGCTTAGATTTTGAATATTTTTGGTTTGACCTAGGATTGATCTAATGTTCTCTATCTCTGTTTCTCTGTAACTTTGTTATCGTATACTGTTTTGGTGGTATTCCACCGCCTAGCCACTGTAAATCAAATGTAAGATTTTCTGTATCATGATCTTTAACTGATCTCCTGTTTTCTTCTATTGCATTTTCAGGCTTTATGATATTAATGTACTTTTTTGAAACTTACTTGGATGTGCGACAACATGTGGCCCTCAAACTGCCTACTCTTCCAAAGACTTTGAAAGGAGTAATCAGTCAAGAGAAATTTGAGAAATCTAGAGCCTATAGCCTTGATAAAAGGTTTGTTTCAATCATTTCATTTGAATTGTTTACATGGCGGATGGTGGATTTCTAATCCTCAAGGTTGCATCTGACATGGTCTTACAATTGCAAATATCCGTTTACACTTTGTGTCTTGACAGCATTCTTATACATGTATTTTTCTTACTTACAGCCACTTCCATTTTGTTCATGAGTTTGTGACCATACTGATGGACTCTGCAATTTTGCTTTTCCGAGTGTTGCCCTGGTTTTGGAAGGTGTGAATTTGGCACAGTGGTTGCAAACCCATCTTTTCAGTTGTATCAACACCATTTGATTTCTGTTCATAATTGCAGAAATCAGGAGATTTTGTGACATTAGTCGGTCTTGATGCAGAAAATGAAATACTGCATACCCTTGCCTTTTTAGCTGGTGTTATGATTTGGTCACAGGTATGCTTGCCATTTCTCCTTGGTACTAGCGAATAAAGTGATTTCTGTTTTTATTACGTATAATTTAGGAAGTCCAGTTTTACTACATTTTCAACTTCACTAGAAACAGTTGGATGCTTTATATAATTCATTGCTCTCTACACGATCTCCTTTCCTTGAGCATCATGCTATGGAATTAAGTTTTCATTTTTGTTTTGTTTTGTTTTTTGTTTTTGTTGGTTTTGACAGATTATTGGTATGTTACTCTACATACTACTCTTCCATCTCTCTCTTTATAATATCTTATAAAATAAAAAGGTTCATCAATTTAAGAGTCAGCAAGCTTTCAGTGTTGAACTTCCAATGCTTTTGTCCCCATCGTTTATCATATCAAATTTTGTTATGGAACATATCTTACGTTGTACTTCTAATTCTAAAATATTAATTTACATGTTACAATGGTGAAATCATGCCAATTGACCAGGTTTTATATTTTTAGAGTGGAATCTTAGAAACATGGTATATAAGAATCAAGTAAACATCCATTGATTAACTTAGGCTTACCATTTTTTTTTTTTGGGGGGGGGGGGGGGGATCAGGATTTAGCATTTCCTTTTTCAGTTTTAAGGCTAGGCTACCTGTAAGCTGTTTGAAACTTTCTAAAGCTGTATATGCTGTTCAATTGTTTTGATGAGTAGGTATACCATATATGATAGTCCATATCGTTATACTAAAGAGGCTTCAGGCATGTCTAAAATTCTGCGAGAGCTTTGAGGGCATCTGCTAAATTATGAGATTTGTGATCATAGTGCATTGGAGTTTTTGTTCTATATTTACATATTTTAATGAAGTTAATTGTGGATCTACCTTATGTGCAGATAACTGATTTGCCTTTTTCTCTGTACTCAACTTTTGTGATTGAGTCTCGCCATGGTTTCAATAAGGTTCATATAATTCCTTCAATCATCTATCTTATTTATTACTTATTATGTCCATATTTTAGTCGTCAACTTTTGAATTTGACTTAATATCTCATTTTTCTAACATTGACACAAGTATATCCGTTCTAAAATTCCTAACTGACTTCTGCCTTGCATCTTTATCATCTGTCACGCAGCAAACAGTATGGTTATTCTTTAGGGACATGATTAAAGGAGTTTGCCTTTCTGTTATAATTGGCCCACCTATTGTGGCTGCAATCATTGTAATAGTACAGGTAAGGTCCTATGCTTCTGTTTAAACATCAATCACTTGCAAACTTTGCTTGAACTTTGGATATAATAGCCTGTTCTGGATATGGAGTTACTTCTTGTGATATTTAGTGCTTTATGTTATATGTTATTAAAACCATTGTATATGTCATGGTGGTGTTCGTAGTTTCTATTTTAATGTTCATATTAATGGTTGCAGAAAGGAGGCCCTTACCTGGCCATCTATCTTTGGGCATTTATGTTTCTTCTTTCTCTTGTGATGATGACCCTTTATCCAGTTCTTATAGCCCCTCTCTTCAATAAGTTCACGCCAGTGAGTATTTTAGAACTTTTTTATCTTTGTGAAAATATATTAATGAATGTACCATGTTTATTTTTACTAATCTTTTCCTTGGTTATGTTCTGGTAACTAGCTTCCAGATGGTGATCTCAGGGAGAAAATTGAGAAACTTGCTTCCTCCCTCAAGTTTCCGCTAAAGAAGTTGTTTGTTGTTGATGGGTCAACAAGGTCAAGCCACAGCAATGTGAGAATACAATTTCTGTAAATTAAATTCAGTTTTCCTTTTCGCTATGATGCATGTGATTGGATTTTTTTATACCTTTATACCTTTTTCATCTCTTATAATGTAGTGCTTTGATTATTCTTTTCTTATCTATTACTGGCCATGTTGCTCAAACTTTATGTATTAGTTAACACTATTCCCTGAATGTGCAGTAAAATTTTGTATTTTGCTCCTATGACATCCGTTTTGAGTTTAACAGAACCTCAGTGCATCTGCCTGCATGCTGAGGGTAATAATGCTTGGAGTTTTGTCATCATAATGACATGAACTGTGGAAAAAAGACCCATCTAATAATCTTCATTTTTCTGGCTCCCCTCTGGAGACCAATTAGACCTATCTACTCAACAAGATGTAGCTTTTCTCCCCTTTTAATATAGTTGGCACCTTCACATGACCCTTAAGAGCTTATTTTCCCTTTCACCTATTGAAATATTATGCCATAATATTGCAAATATCTATATTATGATGAATGGTTGGCAAAGTATTCAGCTCTCTCCCTAAGATATGTTTAAAATGACAGATGACGTTTTTGCACAGCCACTAGGAGGTTTGAGCAATCAATATATGTCAATTCTAAAATTTAGATTTCCCTGCATGAACTTCTTTCAGTTTCATATTCATGATATACTAAAAGGTTTGAAAATATATCTTGCTATTTGACAAATAGGTATATTAAGACAGCTTTCAATTCTATCAAAAACAAAAAAAAAGACAGCATTAAAATAGCCAAAAACTAAGTTAATGATTTTCTTGAAGCAAACTTGGATTATGAAGGATTATGAAGGCTTGTAGTGCCTAAGCATGTTTGTGTGCTTTGAGTGTATTTTGTTCTACTGTTTCTTAGCCTTATTTGTGTTGGCCTAGTAGATTTAGGATAGTATAGGGAAAAACCTTTTGTGTTACTGATATGTAATAAAGGGTGTTTAGTAGTGGCTAGCTTATGATTAGCTTTTTTAAGTCTTGATAATTGCCATGTGCCAATAGTTCTGAAGGTTAGGCATATTTTTAAGGATACCTGCTAGATACCTTCACACCTGTCTTTCAATTTTTTTTTTTCATAACTAAATTAGTTTATGATTGACTTTCTTTGGAAGACTAGTTTTTACTTTGTGGCCCTTGTATAAAAGGGGAAGATGTGCCCTTAGATTCGAATAAATTTCTTTTAAATGGGTTCAATATGGAGGATGATAGAACCTTTAGGTAGAACTTACCTCTAAAAGTTAGTTCATGAGGGAAGGGTGCCCAAGGGCTATATAAGCTTCACATAGCCCATACTACCAATGTGGGACTCCAAGTCCCATACCTTGCAATGGCATCCTTAACAGCAACGTCCACGTTGCTGGCTGCCCCACTTGGGGAACCTTCGTTAAGGGCACTTTCCCTCTCAGCGCTTTCCCTGGTTGATAGAACCATTGGGTAGAACTTATCTCCAAAAGTTAGCTCATGAGGTGAAGGTGCCCAAGGGCTATATAAGCCTCACACCAGTAGCCCATACTACCAATGTGGGAATCTAAGTCCCATACTTTGCAATGGCATCCTAATAGAGGATAAAACCATCAAAGCTTAACGGTGGCAGGGCATTGTATAGAGGATGAAGAAATGCCCTTAGACATATATTTCTTTATTACAAACATTCAAATCATTAGATGCTTTTGATGATGGAATTATATGATTGTTGTTTGTTTTACTTTGAGTAGAATACTTACCTGGCTTGTGGAGTTTCTATTTTGGATTGCACAGGGGATATTGTCTTGAAAATTACTTATGGGGTTGGCTTATTTTTGCTTTTGTTTACTTTCGTCTCTTATATATATATATATATATATATATGTACACGCATATATATACTTACATATTGCTAATGTCATTTTTATTGGGCTTCTCTTAGTAAATTTGCTTGAGGTGATTATGTTGCAGGCTTATATGTATGGATTCTTCAAGAACAAGCGAATTGTCCTTTATGACACATTGATTCAGCAGGTTTGAAATTATAACTGTAGAAAGTTGATTCGTCTTTCAAATTTTTAAATTCTTGTTCTTGAGTTTTAGAAGGGCTTGTTTCTATGAAATTCTTTGATCTTTCTCTTTATAAAATCTCAAGCTGCTACTTGTTTTGAACATTTTTGAAAATCTGAGAATATGTTATTATCTCATTATCCTTCTTCTACCTCTCATTACATGAAATTCCTATATTGGAAAGTCCAATTTGAAGGCTAGGGTAGGAGTTCATTGTTGGTTTAAAAAAGTACTCTACTTCAAGCTTGTATACAAACTGGTTGAGGAGTGCTCATGGGATAATAATTTTTTGTGTTGCGGATGGTCCTTACATTATTAAATGGTTTTTTGCAGTGCAAAAATGATGAAGAAATTGTAGCTGTTATTGCCCATGAGCTGGGGCATTGGAAGCTCAACCACACTGTGTACTCATTCATTGCTGTGCAGGTTTGTGTAATAGCATTTGTCTACTCAGAATGAATACTTGATTAACTCTGTATTGGTTACTCATTATAATTGAGAACTTGTGCAATTCACTTTATATAGCCATGAAGCAGGAGATCACGAGAAAACTTATTATTATTGCATTTGATATTAGCATTATAGGTGTAAGCAATTCATATGGAAGGGAAAGTTCTGCTCTGAACTTGTGAAATATATATTTTATTACTTGTGGTTCTCTTTTCTAAAATTTATTTAGGAAATTAAATGCATATTTGGTTAGGATTATCTTCAGATCTAATATGATTATAACTTCTTTTTCTATTATGTTCTGTATCTGTCTCACTTCTGAAATATCTTTCAAAGTCAAGTCATAGTTGTTGCATTGCTTGAGCTATCATAGGACTATCATCTTATTTGAGTTAATTAGAGAGTAAATTAAAAGAAAAGGAATTGTAACCTTTGAATTGGAGAACTGCTTAACCTTTTGATGTTTTTCATGTGTATTTTCTTCTGATGTGATGCAGATTCTTACTTTATTGCAATTTGGGGGATATACTCTCGTGAGGAACTCAACGGATCTATTTCAGAGTTTTGGGTTTGATACACAGCCAGTTCTAATTGGACTTATCATATTTCAGGTACTTCTCCAAACTATAGTTGTGAAGAGCGAGATGCTAATGCGCTGATATTTTTTTCTTCATGGATGACCTGTATTGTGTTCACTTAATAAACTTGATATGCTTAATATATGAATATTGCATACTAAAACTTGATTTGCATAGAAATGGTGCTGTCAATACGGGCCGGGCCCTGAGGGCCAGCCCGTTAAACCCAGTAAAATATATAGGGCTGGGGTTTAAAAATAGCACAATTTTGAAAATGTGCTTTTTAGCCTGGCCCTAAAAGCCCTAGGGCCAAACCAGGCCAGGCCAGGCTAGCAAATTTTTTTGGTTAAAAATTAAAAAATAATTAAAAGTGGGTTAATCCATGCCTTTTATGCTAAATTGAGGTTAATTTTTGTACTGCAAAATTACTTGTTAATATTAAATGAGTATTAATTCATCATATCTTGTTTTTTTTTGCTAACATTTATTACTTTTTTGTGTGAAAATTAGGGCCAGCCCTTACAGTTAAGGCTATAGGGCTGGTCCTAAGTCCTTAAAGGGCTGGGTCAGGCCTATTTTTTAAAAGGGCCCTAAAGCTCTAAGCCTGTTAAGGACCAGGCCTGGCTGAGCCGGGCCTGCCCTAATTGACATGTGATATAATGCTTTTTGTTTGTTTGTCTTCTATGTTATATCAGTTATGATTCATCAAAAGTTTTGGGGGGCTTAGATGTGATATTTATGTTTTTTCATGCTTGTGTACCTTGGAGTGGATCTAGTGGGAATCCACTGACACATCAGTGAGCAAGTTACAAACTTACCCTTTAATTTGGAAGTAGCACAATCTCGTGCATGGTACAAATCCAAGCGACCTGGTGCTAGTGTGCGGATTGTGTCAAGAGTGACACAATATGGAAGCTGCTGAGAGCTTGAGACAGATTTAATTGAGACATCTGTTTCAGGATTGTGCTTCGGGGACCATATTAGGGCACTGACCTTTTAAACTCATCCAGCTTTTACTCTTGATGGTCATCGTTTTCTTCCAGCTAAAACAGAGGGGTCTCTTTGACTTGACTTCTTCACATTACAACTAATGATCCTTCTAAATGTATAGAACTCTTCCTATTAGGGTGGTCTTGATACTAGTGTTATTGATGATTCTATTAGGAAAGATGAGATGCTTAATTTTCTTCTATCTGGCTTCTTTTTGCAGCATACTGTAATTCCTCTCCAGCACCTAGTAAGCTTTGGTCTGAATCTTGTGAGTCGATCATTTGAATTCCAGGTAACTTGCCTTCACTACACTTCAGCTTTAGCCTGTGTGTGTCTCTCTGGTTGATTCTAGATGTGTATCATCTTATGCAGGCTGATGGCTTCGCAAAGAAGCTTGGATATGCATCTGCACTAAGATCTGGTCTTGTGAAACTACAGGTGGCTTTTCAATATCTGTGCTTACCTGCTCTGTTTATGTTTTATGTTCTAGTTTTATCTAACCCTGCCATCATGAGTTATGGCAGGCATCTGATTCAGGGTTGCTTTGCTATTTTATTTTTGATTTTCTTTGTTTTATGGATTGGGGAGTATAATCCTATATGCTACATTCCCATTATTTTTTGACTGTTGTTCAGGAGGAGAATCTTTCGGCTATGAATACAGACCCTTGGTACTCTGCTTATCACTATTCTCACCCTCCCCTTGTTGAAAGATTGGATGCACTCGACAAATCAGATAAGAAGGAAGAGTAAGGCAAGCAACCTATAGATGAGGAGCAGCAAAGTTTCGTTGTACTTTTAACTAGCAGACAATACTACTATGAATGAAAGTCGTCAATTGCTGTAATGTTATTTTATCCCCATGAATTATATCAGGGCAGATAGTTTGTGTAGTTGAGGTTTCAGAATGACCATGCCTTGATTCAGGATGCAAGTTGACACCACTTGGCCTAGATAATGAGATAGCAAGAGTGAAGGGAAATAGGAGCAAAACAGGACATAACTATGTGTATGCTAGATGTCATTTTTTTTCCAACCGTCACTGAATAATGTTTTTGGCTCCGGTTATACTTTTTATTTTTTGTCTCATTTTGTTTTTCCTTATTATCAGTTTTATTATTTCTTCTATCTTTTTTTTTTCTTTTCCCTTTTGCCTGCGGTTCTTTCTTGTTCATTATTTCTTCCATTCTATAATTTTGCCAGCAGCTCTTGTATTTATTATTTCTCCTATTCTATTTTACTTTTGCCTGCAGTTCTATCCTATTAAATTTTTGTAAGATTTTTATAGTCTTCAATTGTTATTCAAAATTGATCACAATAACTATATATTTACTATATGCTCTGTATCATTGGATTGGCTAAACGTGTTTGTTCAAACCAACGGTTTTAAAAGTGATTTGGAAAATCCTTTATTATAAATAAGAAATCTGGACGTTCAATTTAAGAACATAGACAAAAAAAAAAGCTAATAATTTATGTTATTGATCATAAGCCCAAATCCAAACTCAAAAAACCTACCCCAGTTGGGTCCTATTTTTCTTCGGAGAAATTCTTGATAAATCCTTGAAAGTCACATTCCCTTCCTAAAAGGTTTAAACTATAAAGCATTAGACTTTAGTGAGCCACTCAGTCAATTATATAAATAATAAATATGGTTCCAGTAATTAAAGAGGCTTTAATGGCTTCATATCCTGTTCAGTATCCAACATATCAAAATCATAATTTAAAGACAAAAGGAGGTATAAAATGGATTTAGCATTAGAGGTCATGTTTTTAAAATTTTAGATGTTTAAAATGAATGAATGGCAATGATAAGTAAGAGTGGAAAAAATAAGAGACACATTTCAACTATTTAAAATAAATGAATGACTAGTATAAGAATATAATTAATCAGTGACCAAATCTTATGCGGATCTCCCAATAACCCAATTCTTAAAAAAAAAATCAATTGTAGCAAGACAAACAGCAAACACAATATTTTGTTATTTAAAAAATTATTTTTTGGTAGTTAGGTATTTACATGTATTCTAAAATAATTTTTTTAAACACATTTTATTATTATTATGAGGTATTATTTAAAAAATTTTAAAAATTTATAAATTACCATTATAATATTACATTTTTCCTGATGCATTACGCTGTCTAAGTGTTAGAGGGCTCTGCAATGTTCACTAGATTAAAATATAAGATACCTAAAGATCCTTTATTGTTTTGTATTTTGCAGTGACAGCAGGGCAAGCATTTAGAAGTATCAATTAATGGAGAATCCTGCAACTTGCCAATCTTAACCCAAAAGAAAACCCCAAAGTCTTAATGTTATTGCTAAAGTCATCATTTGGTGGGTTCCATCTCAATTCATCCATTTCCCGTCCACTTATGATACAGGAAATAATGGAAGCAGGATTCTGATTTAAGAATCTCTTCTGACTTAGGATTGGAAACCCGTGAAGTTAGATCTCAATTGCACAAATCTTACCACATCCTAATCGTCCAAACATGTTGGACGGTTGGGATTTGTTAATATTAAATATTAGAGGTGTACGCGGCGTGGGCAGTACGGTTTTTCACGAAATCACAAATCATATGGCATAAAAAAATATGGTACAGTTTTTTAAAATTTGATATAGAAAATCACCGCACCACATATTTACGGTACGGTGCGGTTTTAACCGCATACCTAAAGAATAAAAATTTTTTAATAAAATAATCTCTACAATTGATTTTAAAGAGAAGTATAACACAATATATTTTTTTTAAAAAAAATTTTATATTAAAAAAATAAAAAATGTAATAGTGAATTCAACCAAACGACAAACTAAATGAAAAAATGAACACAAAGTTCCAATTTTTAGAATGAACATTATACACTATACATCAAATGCAGAGAAAGAAATAAAACAGAAGTAAGAAAAAAATTTATTTTGATAAAATGAAAAAAAAGAAGTAAATTTTATCTTCAATCAAGTCTTATTAGATCATTTTCATAAAATATTTTTTTTGGGTTCTCTATAAAGTTATAAATAATTAGAAGTAAAGTAAGATTTATATTAATGTGCGGTGCGGGTAAAACCGCAGTTTGAACTTCTCAAACCGCTAACCGCATCGCACATTGTGGTTAATCTATCTTTTAAACCGCACCACACCGCATTACATGCAGTGCGGTGCGGTTAATGCAATTTCACGGTTAAAACTGCACTGCTGTTCACCCCTATTAAATATCATAAATTTTCAAATTATTTTTAAAATATTGATACTGAATTCAGTTAGTACAAAATAGGAATGATATCATATAATACAATGGTCTATCATACTGGTTTTTTAATACATGGGAACAGTAAATTTTGAAGAAATAAAGACATAAAAAAGAAATAAGTGTAATTTTCTGTATTTAAATGAGTTCCACCTTATTTATTTATACAATAAATTTTGATTTTAAGATATCAGTTATTAAGAAACTAAAATTTGCTTGAATTAATTATTGTACTGTGTGCAGATCACCTACTCTGTTAAAAATAATTGAAAGATGTCCTTTTATTTTTTTCGTAAATTTTTATATATTAAACGATATTTATATGATTATAATTTTTTTAATATTATTTTAAAAATAATAAATAATAAGAAGGAATATAAAACTGAAAAATTAGTACGTTGTATGACCTAATGCTAGAATGATATCATAAATAATTTGACTAACCCATAAGAGACGTAGAAACTGCTTTTTCAATTTATGTTGAGAAATTCAGAGTGTTTTTACTTTTCATTTTTCATTTTTGGTTCTCTTTCTTTATCATTTCTGGAGTTTTTCCCTCACGATGTTTATCTGTTTTTTTTATCAGAAAGAAACAGAAACAGAAGGTTACGGACAGATCATTTAAACACTAGCGTCCCTACTCTTTCTTATCTTGGCTGGCCTCCCCGGTGTGTAAGCTCGAGTTCTGTCCTTTTATACACTTTCTCTCTTGTTTCCAATTGTACTAAATTCTCTAAGATCTCATCTTTCTCTCTCTACCCCACATTTGCTTCTCTCTTTCTCCTTCATTTTGATACAAAATTTTCATCTTTGCTCTCTTTCTCTGCTTCCTCTCCATATCCCATGAAAGCTGTGACCATAGTCACCGGAAAAGTTCATTCTTTTCGGATTCTTCTGGCGAAAGAAATGCAACCCAGATTCTAGTACCTCACTACGACTGTGTCTCTCTCTCCTCAGAACAAGAACTTCAACAATGTCAGTCTATGATGCAGCTTTCGTGGATACAGAGCTCTCAAAACGGACCTCAATCTTCGGCCTTCGACTCTGGGTTGTGATTGGAATCCTCGTTGGCTCTGTTATTGTTCTCACTCTCTTCCTTCTCTCGCTCTGCCTCACTTCTCGCCGCCAAAGACGCCACAAAATCCCCAAACACGACTTAACCCCTGTTGTATCCAAAGAAATCCAGGAGATCGTGCACCTGCCCGCACCCAACCAGCACCCAATCCCAGAGATCCAAGTGGATATTGGGAAAGCCGAGCACCGGGTTGTGGTCTTCCCTGATCGGCTTTCTAGTGGGGAGAGCAAGGGAGCTACCAGTGCTTGTGAAACGACGTCTTTTGGGAGTGGGAGTATGGGGCCTGAGGTTTCTCATCTTGGGTGGGGAAGATGGTACACCCTGAGAGAGCTGGAGGATGCAACTAATAAGTTGTGTGAGGAAAATGTGATTGGGGAAGGTGGGTATGGGATCGTCTACTATGGAGTGCTTAGTGATGGTACCAGAGTTGCAGTGAAGAACCTATTAAATAACAAGTATGAGATTAGTTTCGTTATGTCTATCTCATCATATATAGTTGAATTTGATATGACTTTAGTACTATCATAATCCTTCTCATTTAGTTTTTGTTGCAAGTTTTTTAGCTCCGAAGAGTACTGAAGAAATTTGAAGAAAATTAAGTGTCTAGTGATCCAAAGTTATAGTCGAAGTTTTCTCTAATTTCTATGTCATTTCTCTCATATTTTGTGCAGTTGTGTAAAATGTTAGGAAAAAGATAGTATAACGAGTGTTCAAATATTAGCATCTGACAGATACGGATCATATTGGTCGTCAAAGTGAATTGCTTCTTTATATAGATGAATTTTCTAAATTTAGCTCCCTGGTGATGAAAAAATCATGATATATATAGTCCTTTGATATCTCAAAGCTGGGGAAGGACAAAGGAGAAGGGATTTTTGTGTTGTGTTTTTAATTTGTTTAAAGAAAAAGTACGATGAAGGTTTTGCTTGAACTAATGCTTGTGTTAGGTTCAGGAAGGCAGCTTTATTTGCATCTTTTATAATTGAAATTGATTAAGACACATAATTGTTCTTTTGTTCTTTTTCCTGATTTTCTTGGTGGCAATGAACCAGACTTATCCTAAGCAGTATTGGCTTTTCATATTAGGCGATTGCTTTCTTCTCTTTTACTTTATTAGTGCTTTCTACTCCGTGACTCTTTCTTCTTTTTTCCCCCTTTCCTTTTGTTATCCTTGTCTTGTAAGGAGTTGTGCTGTAAAGTGACTTACATATGTGAAGAAAAGAATCATCTTTCTTTCTATTCCCTTGTTCTCATTCTACCAAATTGATGATGTTGTCATGTCAAGAGTTTTGCACTCATTTTTTGTTGGATTTTTCTGTCATCTTCATTTTTTCCCTACTTCCTTTTATTATCTAGTGAAGGTTCCCTGGTCTTGGTTCTGTATTTGTCACTCCCAAAAGTATTCACTTCATGTTTTAACTTATTTTCAGGGGCCAAGCTGAGAAAGAATTTAAAGTAGAGGTAGAAGCAATTGGTCGTGTGCGCCACAAGAATCTTGTTAGGTTGCTTGGTTACTGTGCTGAGGGGGCATACAGGTACTAATATCTTTCTTAGCATTGAAGCTACAGATTTTGTTCACTTTTAAGGGATGTAAGATGTAAGGTATGGTACTATTTTACAGGATGCTCGTGTATGAGTATGTCGACAACGGCAATTTGGAACAGTGGCTTCATGGGGATGTTGGAGCTGTAAGCCCTTTGATATGGGATATCCGCATGAACATTATATTGGGAATGGCAAAAGGGTACCTTATTCATGATCTAATCTGCAAACAATGGTTTCAATGTTGTTGATGCATGAATGTTTTGATCACAGTGCTTTTTGTATGTCTTTTCAGATTGGCCTATCTTCATGAGGGTCTTGAACCAAAGGTTGTCCACCGAGATGTGAAATCTAGCAACATACTCCTTGATCACCAATGGAACTCCAAGGTTTCTGATTTTGGGCTTGCTAAGCTCTTGTGTTCTGAGCAGAGTTACGTCACCACTCGAGTGATGGGGACATTTGGGTTAGTATGATTGAGTTAAGCATTTTCCTAAGTTTTGTACCAATTATAATTAGTTTCAGTTCGTAAGTTTTTAAAGGTCCAAAGAGGCAAAGATGGTGATTCTCTCCCTTTCGCTTTCTGTAGTTATGTTGCACCAGAGTATGCCTGCACTGGAATGCTGACTGAGAAGACTGATGTTTATAGCTTTGGAATACTTATCATGGAGATAATTACCGGGAGAAGTCCCGTTGATTACAGTAGACCACAAGGAGAGGTTAGAGACCATAATTAACAACAGTCAACAGTCAACAGTCAACACTTTAGAGATTGTTCCTTTTGCTGATGTCTCTGTGCAGTTCTTTTTCCCGACTTAAAAAGTTGTGATTATTGCAGGTAAATTTAATAGATTGGTTGAAAACTATGGTTGGGAATCGAAAATCAGAGGAGGTAGTTGATCCGAAGCTCCCTGAGATGCCATCTTCAAAGGCTCTTAAGCGGGCTCTGTTGGTTGCTCTTCGATGTGTTGATCCTGATGCAACCAAGAGGCCAAAAATGGGACATGTTATCCACATGCTTGAGGCAGACGACCTGTTATTCCGCGAGGTGTGTTCCTTTTCCTCTTTCAGCTTAACATTGTTCTTGACTGGACCAAAATCTAGATCATTCAACATTGCTTGAATTTCCGACCCATATTCTTCTTTTGTTCCTGTCTGTAGGATCGCGGGGTTGGGAGAGAATCTTCCCGTTCTCATCGTGATTTGATACAAGAGCATAAGGACTCAAATTTAGATGAAAAGCTTATAGGTGGAGGAATAACTGATCAAAGTGAAGATGATGGTTGTAGAAATCATCATCAGCCTACTAGGTGGAGATAGCAGTTGAATATTCAAGTGGTTAACAATTTTAAGTTCTTTCCCAATATTTATTTCTATATCCATGTGAAGGAAATAGCAATATTTGCTTCATTTTTTCTTTCTGAGTTACTTTTTCCCCCCTGGTTTCACCTACATCAACTTGGGATTCATATGTACACTCTGATTCATTATTCTTATAAAAATCAAAATTATTGATGTCTTTCTGTTAATGAGACAAAGCAGGGGAAGCATCATATAAAGGACACAAATTAGATAAAGTTCCAAGTGTTTGCTGTCAGGTTCACTAATCAAAGAATAATACAGATATTAAAAGATATTAATGAAAGTCATTGAATAAAAAAATCTATTACATGTGCCATTTATTAATTGGGAGACATGATGACGTGTCATTTATTAATTGAAAAACTTGATAACAAACACTTAAAGAACTTTACGGCATTTGTTTTCTTGTTGCTTTTGTCTAATTCTCTTTTGTTTTAGCATGGCATGCTGGTCCCATCTGAAGATGGATAACTTAGCATTTTGTGTGTGTAATTGGTGGCCCCAGTTAGATGCTCATGAGCAGTGGACCTACCATCCAGCTATATTGATAGAAGCAATTAGATTGCATCAATATCATTGCCAACTTCACAGTTGGATGTTTATGGGAAATGGCCCTGCTGGCCAGCCAATCAATGGCAACTGCATCTGCAACTTTTTGTTAATTCAGCTTAGATTTTTCCCAGCAGACAGGGAAAGCAATGAACTTGGTCATGGGTTTAGGTTTCAGTTTCACTATCAATGCCAGTACATGCTTTGTCCTTGGAAGCTCAATAAGCCCACTGATTGGAAGCTGCTAGTGAATATATCTTGGGAACACTCTTTTTGGTCATTTGCCGCATTAGGATAATTTGATTCAGGTGTCTTAAGCCATGGCCTTACTGTATATTTAAACAATATCTATATATTTTTCTCATGAGATACTGTTTTTCCTAACAAGACTGGGTAAGACAGTATTTGACTTTCATTTCTGCACCCTCTGACTACTATCCATTTGTTTTTCCTGTTCTGATCCTTTTTGCTCTGGTTTTCATTGTTCTAAACTTTCATGCCGTTTGAATCTCATCAGAAATTCAACTTCTCCAAAATCTCTAATTCACTTATAGTAGCATGATTTTGAGATAAATTCCTTATATTTGTTGAGTGATCTTGGTGGCAGAGAGATTTGCAACCTTTATCCCTTTCTCAAAGAGACATTTAAATATTGGGATATTATTAGCAAAAGTAGTAAATATTATTTACACAAAGGTGCACACTAAGTTATTCTCTTACCCAGAGAGGGTAGGGCCTGTACTGCATCGAATCCCCTACTCTCACATTGCCACATTGGTGCTTCTGGAGTAGGTTAGATGGCTTTTGAGAATAAAGTTTATTCAAAAATTTCATTTTGCTGAAAAGTCCATAGGTTGTGGGTTGAAGGGGCGTGCACTCATGTGATGTTATAATGGCTTTTAACGTCTTTGGGGGGTTAGGCCAATGAGCTATCCTGCCTCATAAATGGCTCTTCCCTTCTTATAAATGAGTCAATATTTGAATTTTAAACTATTTTTAAAAATAATAATTCTACAAAAATTTCAAAGCATATTTTATAATGAATAATTCACTTCTTAAATAATTCAGTTCTCAATTATTTCCAAAAATATGCATTAACAAGTAGGTATTCTAATTTCTCGTAGATTTTAAGGAGTATTGAATTTTAGAATCATTTATCTTACATCATTTTTACATCTTTTCTCTTCTCATTTGTAATATTTAATTGATAAAATACTTATTTTTGTAACGCCATTAACGCCCTAGGGCAAAAGCCAGTGAATATGCTATTTAGATGGGCTTATTTAAAAAAATATTTTTTTTTCAAAAATCAAAAATCTTAACTTCTAAAAAAATAAGTCTCAATAGACGAGAGAAAGACAAATGTACTCTTAAACTATTTCATAATTTATTTAAAAAATATTTGTATATTATTTTTAATAATTTTATATATAAAAATACATTTATATTTGATATTTAAATATAACACATTTATTTTTTTAATAAAATTATTTGTACATTACTATATTTAAATATTAAATATTTATTTTTATTTTAAATTAAAACTTTTGTTTAAAACATTTATTAAAAAACACAAACTCAACCAGAAAAATCAATCACATGCTGAGTTGCTCATCATTGGCAGTGAGTAGTGGGAATGGAAAAGTGTTGTACACATAAACCCAATTTGGCATACCTTCTTAAGTAATCAAACATCATTATAAATTCTTAAGTAAACATAAAAGATGTATAAATTAAATTAATAATAAAATATCCCATAAATATATAAAAAAATAAAATTTATTTTTAATTCTCACATACTTATATATTTATTTATGATTATTTTAATTAAAAAAATATGTAAATCTATTTAAAAATTTCTCTTTATTACAAAGCAGTGTCTTCAAGAAACTACCAATCTTGTATGTTGATCATTATTTTGATTTGAGCAAATAAATAGCATCACCAACCCCAATATTTGTTTAGTGGTGGGGAGATGAGTATGTGAAGGTGGTCCTAATTCAGTTCCAGCACCAGCCATAACCTCCATAACCATACCTTACTTTGATCATCTAATATAATTTTGTTAAGCCACATCAACGCTCAAATGTATATTCAATTAATTTATATTTTTTAACATATGCTTCAAATAAAAATAATAAATTAAAAATAATAAGTATTTAATATTTAGATATAATTATATAAAAGTAATTTTATTAAAAAACAGATATGTTATGTTTAGATGCAAAAACATTTTAAAAATATATTTATAAATGTATATTTTAAAAAAATTATGAAATATTTAAAGATATGTTTATTTAAATTTTTTTTTTATCTTTTCATTTGAATTTACTTTCCTTAAAAGTTACAATTTTTAACTTTTGAATAAAAGTAGGTAAAATTATTTTTTTTAAACGCTTCATCTTAGAAGCTCAACCCAAAGTCAATTTTATGTGTTTTTTTTAAAAAAAAATACTTTTTTGATTTTAAAAACCTAACCAAATAGATAGTAAGTCACATTAATTTAATAAAGTTAACGACAATATTATTTTATTAATAGAGTAGACATTAGAAAATTAAATTAAATTTTTTTTAAAGACTAAATTAAAAATTTAAAAATTTCATAACGACCAAAATCATAGTTTAGTAATTTTAACCAAGCATTCGATAATCAATTTAACAAGGTTGTTATTAGCACGAGGTGCATAGAAGATGTGCCTTATTGCCTAAAAAAAATTAAAACAAGGGATGGGCCAATGGGCCATGTTGGATAGGCATTGGCCCGATCTGCTGACGTTTCTTCCACAGCCTTTTCCGGAGTCTTCGTCACGTGTTGCTGCCTTTACAACACGTATCTGGAATTTAAACCTCACATTTTTTGTGTGGATTAAAATAAACCCTAAACGAATTTGATGAAAAATAACTAATTTAATAAATGTAATTCAATTAGTAATAATTCTTTTTATTGTATCATCAGTAATTATTCATATATATTTAAAACACACGGATTACTATAAAAAAATTTAAATATAGAAAGAGAAGGCCTATATTTTTTATATTTAATAATATATGAAATTTAACCTTTTTTTTCATTTTTAATTAGTTTTAGGGCAAATCAAGTTCTCAATTAGAAATGGTTGAAAAATAAAATAAAAATATGACATGAAATTCATAATTTTAATTTATTCTGTTTAAAATCTCGTCATGTTTCAACGGTCACAACTGACCCTCTTATTTTTCTAATAAGTCATATATGAAAAGTGTGCGTAATTCCGCGTTTGACTAAACCAACCAACGTAATTTGCAAGTATTTCTAAAATTAAAATAAAATAAATTGTTCTATTATTTTCTAAAAATTTATTAGTTTTTACATTAAATTTAAAGTTTCTTATTGTGTTGTATACATTAAATAATTATATTCATTTCAATATTACTTTTTTATAATAAAATAAAATATTGTAATAAATTTAAATAAACGATATTAATTACGTCTTAGCAAAAATAATTAACAAAAAAAAAGAATATAATAATGTATCTAATTTGACGAAGATTAATAAATGAAAAAAATAGAAATTTCTTCGCAAGTTCTCGTGAATGGCTAGGGAAAGAAAGGAAAGGTACCTAATAGCATGCTCCAACAATCTTCTTCCACGTGTCAACTGTTTACGAAATATCAGGCAAATGCTGGTGGCTGGCTTTATCACAATCTCCTTCTCCAACTACCACAAAGCAGCCTTCATCCCTTCACCCTTTCCAAATCTCAAGAGTCACAACGAAGCGAAGGTTCCATCTGCGACGACTGAAACTATCTGAATTTCCAGATCTCTGTGATTTCTTAGGTACGAACCCTCACTCCTTGATTCTCCTTGTAGATCTGGTTCTATTCGGAGAAAATCACAAGAATTAGGGTTTTCTTTGTCTTCTGGTGAAAAAAAATGATAATCGGTAAAGGTTTTCGATTTTATCGGTTGTCTATCTCAACGATCTAAAGATATTTGTAAGGCTTAGACGCTGTGTTTTAGTCTTCACCCCGAATTGAAGAAGGGAGGATGCCCCTATATGCATGATTGCTTATTTGCTGTTGGAATTTGGCTGTTAATATGGTTTAGGTGGGTTGATAGAATGAGGGGCAGTTGTTGTTTCGAGCTTTGCAGTGTATGCTTGTAAATCTGAGCTGAGTGGTTGAAAAATCGAATGGGAAAATTTGGTTTTGCTTCCCTTCTTTGCTTTTGGCCCCTTTAACTTTGTGAGGAAAGTCCGGGTAGTTTGCTGTTAATTTCTAATTCTCTTGTGGGTTTGCAAGAACATGAAGAATCCGAAGTGAAAGTTCTGGTTTTGGAACTTGTATTTCGTTTTTTTTTTTGGGTATTGTGGTTAGGTAGTGACCGTGTTGCAGCTCAACTAATCGCACCTCACGGTCAGGTCAAAGGTTAGCTATCCATGCCAGGACTAGGGAACTCACAAGGAAATTCCTTGTGGCTCCAAGCAATTGGCATAGCTAAGACCCGAATCTGTGACACTGCCTCACCACTCGAGATAATTCCTTGCAGCCTAGCCCTAAGAAATTGGCATGGCTAGGATTCAAACATGTGACAGAGCGCCTAACATATTGATATCACATGCTCTCTCCTACCATTAAGCCAACCCTGTGGGTTTTTGAACTTGTGTTTCTTTAATGACAGGAACTTGGGACTATTCATTTTGTTTAAAGCTATATACTGAAGGAAATTCCCTCCCATAGTTTCCCTTCATTTGGTTGGTTATTAAGATAAAGTGTTAAAGTTATCTCTTAGATTGTTACGGCTTGAGCCTTGAAATTGAAAGATGAGCTTCATGTTAAGGAAACTAAATGTTAATTAACAGTAGCGCACATGTAACTGGTACTTTTTATTGTTCTGTCTATATTCTGAGTTACTACGTTTGAGCTATTTGGCAATGTTGTATCTGACTTTTTGTTCTTTCTTGTTGCAGTCAAACATCAAAATGAGCCGTCCACAGGATCCACAGCGATCTTTCTTCCCTTTTGGAAATCCATTTCGAAAGATATCACCTAAAGGCTCTCGCTTGTCCCCACAACTTCATGCAATATTAAATGCATTTGAGGCAACTTTGGCCGAGAGGTTGAGAAAGCTTATGCCTAAAAGCAAGGATGAAATCCTCAGCTTATCTTGGATGACTTTAGCTATGGAATCACTTTGTGAAACTCACAAAGACATAAAATCCCTTATAACAGATCTTGACCTGCCTGTGTGTGATTGGGATGAAAAATGGATTGATGTGTACTTGGACATAAGTGTGAAGTTGCTAGATATATGCATTGCATTTAGCTCTGAGCTCTCTCGTCTGAACCAGGGACATCTTTTGCTTCAGTGTGCACTGCACAATTTAGATTCTTCCTCTTCAAAGCAGTTTGTTCGGGCCTGTTCTTCACTTGATGGTTGGAGGCAGCATATTAATTCTAGGAACCCTAGGATTGCAAAATGTGGCACCATTTTAGATAATCTTGTGGAATCGCTTGATCTACCAAAAGTTAAGAATTCAGCGAAAGGGAAGGTTTTGATGCAAGCTATGTATGGAATTAAGGTGAAGACTGTATTTGTATGCAGCGTGTTTGCTGCAGCTTTCTCAGGCTCTGGAGAAAAGTTGTTAGATTTGGATATACCTATCACGAATTCATGGGCTCCAGCTTTTACAAGTTTGCAGAATGTTGTAAATGAGGAAATTAGAGTTAAATTTTCTAGTGGGAGATTTACCGTATTGAAAGAGTTGGAAGCAGTTGATGCCTTTGTGAAGGACTTATATCCTACTATCCAGGGTGGTATAGATACCATTGAGACAGAATCACTTATGAAAACTGTTGAGCATCTAGGTGGGGCGGGGGAGAAGCTTTCGCAAGGATTAGAACTACTTGCAAAGGTAGTGGATGGTTTTTTCCAAGTTGTTTTGAATGGTCGTGATGCATTGCTATCTAATCTGAGGCGCATCCCGGGGGGTAATATAGATGAGCAAGTAGTAGTCCGTTAAATATACTTAAAGGACTAGGTATAGGTTTTCTGTTTTATGATTGGTAATAGTATGCAATCTTGTTTGGCTTATTGTATTCACCATAGCTTGAGTTTTAGGTTATATAATAGTATCTTTTCGCTGTAAATGTATATATTTGCTGTACTGTGTGATGTCAAACAATAAAAAATATATAAGAACGTATTGTGCGCACTGAAGTTTCTTAACTGGTAACCTGGTAATTCCCTGTCCGCTTAAGTTCATTAATATTTGGATCTCCTCTGGGGGGGGGGGGGGGGGGGGGGGGGGGGGGGGGGGGGGGGGGGGGGGGGGGGGGGGGGGGGGGG
>JASKGM010000013.1:6420978-6442669 GCA_034509205.1 Ceratonia siliqua | reverse complement strand
AAATTTAAAAATTATTTTATTTATTTTATATATATATATATATATATATATATATATATATATATATATATGAAAATGTTGTTCTAAATATTGGAAATGGCATAATAGAGTCAATAGACAATATCTTTTCCAAGTATATTAAAATGTTTCTGAAAATGTTACCAGAGACCTTTAAGAAAACACCATACAAAAATGTTGCCAACAAGAGTTGATTCAGTTAGTTCCCTTAGAAAATTTAGGTTCAATTTTTCTTAATAGATAATTACCCCTGTAAGTCTTCCCCGAAACTTCAATTTGTCTTCCTTTTCTTCTAAACCTTTTATGAAAAAAAAAATTCAATATTACTTATAGAGATGCATGCTTTACAAGTAATTAAAATGCACAACAAAATTGATTATATTTGCTTCACATAATTCTTTAGAGTTTGGAGTATTTTATTTAACGTGTGAGTCAGATACTCTGGAGATAATTCGTATGATTTCTTCTCTTATGAGTCGGCATTGAGGTACATCTTGCGGGAAATCAACCAATATGTGGACTGGTTGGTAAAATATAGAGCTATCAACAAGGAGAAATTCACTTTGTGGAGATTGTCATTTAGAGAACGTTCTCTTTCTCTATTAGTTGATTTTATTTTTGAGACATTTTTCTCTTTAAACAAAACAAAAAAAAAAAAAGCCTCTTCAATTTGTGCTGGAAATACGGGAAATAACCAAAATCTTCAAATATTTTGTTCCAATGCTATGGTTATCAAGATAGGGGGGAGGGGGGAAAAAAGAGATTATCTTATATAAGTAAAACAAAATCGTTATTGTATATATTTATGATATTTGGTGCATAGACTTTTTAATTTTTAAAAATTTAAGATGTCCACCAACGACTTGAACCTAAAACCTAAAATGTCTTTCTTTCAAATTTGAATGTTTCTTCATAGATATATTTTTAGGTCAATTCAGTTTATACAAAAAAAATGAATTAGGTTAATCATAAATTGATATATTAGCATGTTTGACACTAAATTTATTTTTAATATATTTACATGTTTATTTATAATTTACTTAATTTATATATTTTTTTATTATAGATCAAAGTTAGCCAAAAATTTTGTTAAGTGGCATACCAATGCTGAGCACACGCCTACACACTTTAATTATACGCAAGCACGTGCCAAAATACTGTTAACTAAATCAAGATTATAGTATCTTATTAACCACAAAATTATAGTCAAATGATCTCTAATAACTTCCCTTTTCTTTGTTACCTATTTTGAAGGAACTCAAATACTCATCTTTCATCTGGTGTATCATAAGGCTTTTTTTATCATTCTAATATACCGTTATAAATTATTTAAGACATTAGAAAAAAAATAATTTTGAGACACCATTTTAAAGTATCATACCTCTAAAAGTACCTAAAATAAATTATTTTTTCATCCCTCTAACTACCCTATTATAGAATATATATATATCTTTTTTATACTTTTATTCCTCCATATACTTTCTTCTCGGAAGATTTATTTTCATAACAGTGTCTGCCGCATAATAACATAACAGAAAACAACTCTCATGAGATACCGTCCTGGAGGTACCTCCACTCCCCAGAAAATATTTTCTCTTTTTTATTTGTATAATTGTACCCTTCTTATACTTTTATTCCTAGTTATAAATAGGTGAATTCCTTTCAGAATCTCCACCATTGCAGTCTTTCTCTCCAAACTCACTACTTTGCTTTGTCTGTAGACTATAAAAGCACAGAAAAAGAAGAAGACGAAAGGAAGAAGAAGAAATTAAAGATGGGTGGAGAGATGGTGAAAAGGTCACCTTCTCATGAAAACTATGGCAGGGCTCAATCTGCAATGAGGCTGTTAGTGCTGGTTGTGTTTCTGGGTTGGATTCTCATTTGGATAATGATGCCCACCAACATCTATAAACAAATATGGCTTCCTAAACTCCGAGCACAAACTACTTCCTATTTTGGTGTACAAGGTCAAATTTTTGGTTTAATTCTATTCAAGTGTCTTGGTATTTATATTTTAAAATGATGTGTTATAATAACACTAAAGAATAAATTCAAATTTTATACGACACTATTCTAGAAAACAATACTTATAGAAGTACCTAAAATAATTTTCTTGTTCTTCTTGTAGGTACAAGACTCCTGTTTAACACTTTTCCAGTCTTATTTATAGCTTGTTTGGGCTGTGTCTTCCTCCACATATCCAAAAAAGCAAATGAAAACAACATAAAAAGGTACATATTCTTTTTGGAGGAATTTCATTAAGTTGACTCTAAAACATTGTATTATAAAATGGTATCATATAATTTTTTTTTCAAGCATCTCAAATTATTCCAATACAATGTCTCTTAATACCACCTCAAGGAAAAGTAAAATTTCATAATACATTGTTTGGGAATACAATATCTTAGGGCATTAGACAACAATTTATTCTTCTTTTTTTTCTTTGTCCATTTTATGGTTTATGCAGCATCAACAGCTGCAGTGGTGGTGGTAAGGTAGGGAAATGGAAGCGTCCGGTGCTAGCAAAAGGGCCTCTTGGCATAGTTTCTGGCACAGAGCTAGCTTTCTTGATTATGTTCATCGCACTCCTACTCTGGTCCTTTTCCAATTATTTACACAATAGCTTCGCCAAAATCACCCAGAAATCAGCAGCTCAACATGCCCAGAAACTGTAAGAATTCTCATCATCACATTGACACTTACAGCTAATTATATATATGTTCTTATTTGGTAAGTGTGGGTTTGGCAGATGGGAAGCGAAACTGGAGAGTGCAGCAGTGAAGATTGGGGTTGTGGGGAACATATGCTTGGCATTCCTATTTTTTCCGGTGGCACGTGGCTCATCGGTGCTGCAGCTGCTTGGCCTCACGTCGGAGAGCTCCATCAAGTACCATATTTGGCTTGGGCACATGGCCATGACACTCTTCACTGCTCACGGCCTTTGTTACATCATCTATTGGGCTGTTACCAATCAACTTTCACAGGTTAGTAAAAATATATAGCATCACATATGAAATTGATGTTAGCTAATAAATAACACTATCTTTGATGAATGCAGATGGTGAGATGGGATAATATTGGGATATCAAATGTGGCTGGAGAGGTAGCTCTGGTTTGTGGTTTGTTGATGTGGGTTACAAGCATTCCCAGAATAAGGAGAAAAGTGTTTGAGCTATTCTTCTACACCCACCACCTTTACATCCTCTTCATTGTCTTCTTCACCTTTCACGTTGGCTTCTCTTATGCATGCATCATGCTCCCTGGTTTCTACCTCTTCTTGGTTGATCGTTACCTGAGGTTTCTCCAATGTAAACTTCAAGTTCGATTGCTTTCTGCTCGTGTCTTGCCATGTCAAACTCTAGAGCTCAACTTCTCCAAAACCCATGGTAACATGAGTTATCCTTTCTCAGAAACTTGAATCTAGAGCTGATCAAGGTTTAAGTTTGATTAAATCCTGTACTCTTTATATTAAAATTTTGCTTAAAGTTGTATATAATTCAATTTGGGCAGGGCTGAGTTATAATCCCACAAGTATCATGTTTATAAATGTGCCAAGCATTTCTAAGCTTCAATGGCATCCATATACCATTACTTCTAATAGTAATTTGGAGGCAGAGAAGTTAAGTGTTGTGATTAAAAGTGAAGGGAGTTGGTCTCAGAAGCTTTACCAGATGCTTTCATCACCGTCTGCAGTTGATCGCCTCAGTGTCTCTGTTGAAGGCCCTTATGGACCTTCATCCACCAATTATCTAAGGTATGCATCTTAGAAGCAAAACACAACTTTGAAAAGCAATTTGAAGTTAACGTCAGCTTCTTTTGAAATAAGCACTAACTTTTCTATTTTTTTACTAGGCATGAAACCCTTGTGATGGTGAGTGGAGGCAGTGGCATAACCCCTTTTATCTCTATCATTCGGGAACTAATGTATCTAAGCACAACATTCAAATCCAAAACCCCAAAAGTTATCCTAATCTCTGCATTCAAGAACTCTTCATCTCTCTCAATGCTAGACCTAATCCTTCCAATCACTAGCACCCCCTTAGACATTTCCAATCTCCAACTACAAATTGAGGCCTATATCACAAGAGAAAAAGAGCCTAAACCAGATATCCCAATTCCCCTTCAAGCCATTTGGTTCAAACCCTATTCAGCTGATTCACCCATTTCTGCTATCTTAGGTCCAAACACTTGGCTCTGGCTTGGTGCTATAATCTCTTCCTCTTTCATCATTTTCCTCATCTTACTTGGGATCATTACCCATTACTATATTTACCCCATTGATCATAACACTAATAAAGTATTTTCACACCCTTTAAAGTCTTTCCTCAGCACGTTACTGATCTGTGTGTCTATAGCCATGGCTGCTAGTGCAGCTGTTCTTTTCAATGCTAAAGAAGCAAAGAAGGTTCAGAATATGGAAGGATCTTCACCATTTGGGTCACTAGAATCAATGAGTTATAATGAAGATAGAGAATTGGAATGCCTCCCACACCAGTCCCTTGTTCAAGCTACAAAGGTGCATTATGGTGAAAGACCTGACCTAAGGAGTTAAGTCACTTCTTCCATTTCCTATGTTAGGGATATTCATGTGCATTCTTGTCGTGACTCATACCTCTCTAACATGTCCTCCGGCCGTTGGCCATTAGGGAAGAATGGAATAGTTTGGTCAATAATTGAGTGGAGTTAGAGGAGAAGGGATCCCTTGGATATTTTATCTTTGATGGTTTGTAGGGTTTGATCTTCTTCGGGCCCATAGTACATGGGCCGGAAGGTGGCTCATCATCAAATATCACTTAACATTTTTGTTCTTTTGTAGGGATGCTATCTGAAGTCAAAGAGTCAAGTGTGGGAGTTCTAGTTTCAGGCCCCAAGAAAATGAGGCAGGAGGTTGCAGCCATTTGCTCATCCGGTTTAGCTGAAAATCTGCATTTTGAGTCCATCAGCTTTAGCTGGTGATTTTACTCATACTGTTGTGAAGGGTGCAAAATGTAAATGTTCAACCTCTGCAGCTAGCTACCAGCATCGATATTAAATGTTCAAAAAAATATTATATCAGAGAGAATACAGAGAAGGAAGGAATTTGCTTGATCCTCACCCCGTGGATGATCCGAAGAAGACAAAGTACAAGCATGGACAATGAGAAGTTTCTGTACAAGCAAATGAGGCTCATCTCAGTAATTGACTGGGTGCATTGGGAAGTAAAGAGTAGGAGGAACAGTTTTCGTGGAAATGGTTACGCAAAAAATAACGATAATGTAAAATTGATGGACTACATCATGAAAGTGTATACTTTCTCAGAGTTAAAGTTTTATTGAGAATGATTAGGGGTTCCATTTAAAGTGTGCTTATCTCTTTTATATCTAGATTCTCCAAGAGGGGGAAAATAAAAAGAAAAGAAAAATGATTTAGTCAAGCAGTCATCAATTTTTTTTTTATCAAGACGAGTGGGATTTTGGTTAACAAGAAAATTAGATTGCCTTTTGAGCTATTCCCTTTCAAGTTTCAGTTATTACTTTTATCAATCATTTCCAAATTCCTTTCTTATTTTTTGTTTTTCATTGTTGGTGTTTTCTGAGTTGCTTCTTTAACATGCTCTGAGATCACCATATATACAATGTAAAGGGTACTGCTATTGACAACCCTTTTAAGCAGGCTGTTGGATATCTGCAGTGTGCTGGAGATTTTGTGTGACACTGTTATTAGGTGTTTGAGTATCATTTCTCCAATGTAAAAGACCATTCAAATTGGACTGAGCTGAAGAAAAATTATAAACAGCCAGAAATATATAATATGCTTGCTTTGGAAGAAGATCAAATTGCATTGAATCCACTATGAATATTGAGCTTAGCAGGAGCAGATAATATATACAGATAGATTTTATTCACGCTTTTACAAAAACATAGTACAAAAGTGAATATAGATTAAAAAGAAAAGAAAAAAAGAAAGAATGAAATCCTCAGACATGCACAAGCCTCCCTACAGAAATTTCTAATATCTATCTACGAGTAGAATTCTTGATCCATCAGATTAGCACCAATAAAATAATTTGTTACCAAGCTCATGGTAATTTAGCATATAATGTAATCTCCTGGTCTCCACAATCAAACTCGGGAAAGAATGCATGATTGATTGCGTGTGGCATGTTCATTGTTGTGTGGACTGAGGTTATGCCTCTTTCGAGCATATCACTTCAGCAGGAAACCAATTTGTACCAGAGTCCATATGTAATGTCCAAATCTGCTTTCAATTTTCTTCCACATCCGCAATTGATGAAAGATTCTGTTCCAGGTCTTCCAGTAAATCATGATATTCAACAAATGCTGGGTGAGACTGTAGGGCGTAGATAACAGAAGGCAACCAGGAAATTTTCTTATTGAGTATGAATATTACTATGTAATTAATGTCAAGAAAACTAAAATAGACATACCTGCAGTGTTGTGCTGTATGCTTTACACAACCGAACATCATGTCGGAATAGATCAAAAAGAACCTGTTAAGTTCCCCAGTAAAAACCACAGGTCAATCAAGAGAACCCATTGCAAAATGGTATTAGAGCCATGAGTGACCTATCTATGTAAAGGTCTCTTAAGACACAAATTTTGGCCACCTCTTCAAATGGAAGAAGGAAAGGTATAAAAACCAAGAGTAAGTGAGATCTTTGGGCATCTGCATGGTTGATATAGTATGACATGTTTCTAGCAAGACAATCTAAAACCAAACATGATTTATTTGCTGAAAAGCTTGAGTAAAAGATATACCCTTCCTTAGAATCCCTTTAACCGCCCACAACCAAAAATATGAGGGTTTACAAGAAAATAACGCATCAGATGAATTTCTTGGCAAAAAGATTCTGTCTTATTATATTTTAATCTTTTCAAATTTAATTGTATCTGCTGACCTTATTATGTTGACAGAATTTCACAACCGTTAGTTACTCCAACTGTTGTGATACTAACCAAGTTCTATCATTTTTTAAACACCGCCTTCAATAATTGAAAAGGGCCAATAATAGGTAATATCCTCCAAAACAAAGTCATTGCTGCATTCATTTCATGTAATATTTAAAAGAATATATATGTAAAATTTAAACCACTTCTTCCCAACAAAAAAAGCATATCAAATTTCAGTTAGTGACAATCTCTAACGAAGTATCACCCAAACCAAACGTTGTTGGAGAATATTTTTGAAATTAAACGAACATTACAGTTATGTGACAAAGTGCAACATTATTAACAACCACAGCCCACGGGTAGTTTTAGTTGAAGATATAAAGGAACAAGCTACAGTAAGATGATATTTTCATATACAAGTTACAATTTCCTCTTCAATTACCTACTAACTTTCAAAGCATATTATAAGGGGCTTCTTATAAGGCAATAGAAACGTTATAGAAATCATGTCACAATCATTTCAGATTCCAATGTCAAGTATGAGATGAAACCAAACATACCTCAGACCGTCTTAAGAGAGTAGCTAGGACAACTATCCATTCTTTGAACTTGACAGAGCACATATGAGCCAAAAGAAAGTCTGCATCCAGTCGGCTCTGTAGAGTTCCCATCTGAAGCTGATAACACAAAAAAGTGTTCTTCAAGGAGGGGGGGAAAAGCAAAAGAAAACTATTCTAAAAATAAATCTAGAGAAGCTTAGAGCTTCAACCAAACAAAAAGACTTTGTATGATTGCTGTAGTCAAATGTCTTTGAGCTGCAAATTATCAGTGTTATTGCTGGTAAGAACATCACGATTCAAGGTTTATTTGGTACATGTGCTGACAAAAACATCATTTTTCCCGAAATAGCTTGAGAGAATTTAGAGTAAACTGGTCTCATTTGTTAGGTTGTAGTGGCAAAATTACCTAATAAATGCATTTTTTGTCAACTAAAGATTACAATCAAAGAGGAATTAATATACTAGGTCCCCAAAAAATAGTATCATTATTGAGAACACAATTGAAAGGCTCAAGCAAAATAAACACCAAAAAATCTAAGCTACTGTGTCAGCAAGAAAGTGATCCTATTAAGGCACTGCAACTTAAACCTATAATGAGCAAAGAATATTAAGCATGATTTTTTTTTTTTCTTATTGTTAATTCTTGAACCTTTTGGCTTATTAGTTCCATCCCTGAAGTAAAATTCTCCAGCCGTGCACTCCCATATCTTTCACGTTGAAGATACTCCTGCAATCAATTGTCATCAAACAACTCCTTTAGAATAAAAGAAAATCAGTTGCTAATGGAGGGGTCTAGAACAAGTGAAACTGCAAGATCTTCTTACCACTAAATCAAATTGAGTGCCTTTTACAAATGCAACAAGCTTGGAGAGCTCCTTCCCTGATATCAAGTAGCTAGCATGGTTTTCTAATATATTCTTAACAGAAGTAACATGAGCACTCTGCTCCTTGAATGAGGTGCTGCTCCGAAGAAAATTCATTCATTAGTATGGTTGGTAATGGCCATGCATGGACACATAAAGTTTGCTCAACTGTACATCAACCTTTTATTAAATGACTGCTTCTTGTGACCAGTACGAAAAAGAAAATAACCCAAAAATCTGGGAGACAGTTTATCTGAGTCGTTCGATGCTTGATCATATTCCCCACCAGATCTTAGCAAGAACCTCACCTGAGGACCCAAAACAAATAATGGAGAAAAAAGAAGAAAATATGATCTCCTTTACAAGATATATTACTTGACCAACTAAATGAATAATATGACCTTGTTTTAAAATAATACCAGCTCCCCAGCAAGTTCATACAAAGATTCATCAAGTGTTGCCTGCATAAGTTTGACAACCGTTATCATTTACATGGATTAAGTTAAGAACTCCAATAAAATTAAATACAATAATTGAAACAGTTAAGGTCAAACCTGTAATAACCGTAAAGCACAGTACTGACTAACAGGAGGACCTTCTAGTTTAGCAATCACCTGTTATATTCAAGATGCCATGAATTGTCATTTGACAATCTATAAATTAAGCAAGCCTTGCAAGTAAAGCATATACAATAAAAGAACAAAAAAAAAAGTGCATCTTACTTGGCATGAAATTAAAATACAAAGGCACAAATATACACCTTGTTAATTGTTGAATTTTCGTAGTGACTTAACTCTTCACAAAAGAGCCCTTGTGAGGGACAGAATGTCTCCTACTTATATACAACAATTAATGACATTACCCAATCAATGTGAGACTTCCAACACTCCCCCTCACAATTTGAGGGAATAAACCTAGTCACCACTAAGGACAACAATGAAGGCTGCCACTTGGTGTAGATCTTGGCTCTGATACCATGTTGAATTTCTATGGTGGCCTAACTCCTCACAAAGGCGCCTTTGTAAGGGGAGGGATGCCTCCCACTTATATACAACAATTAATTACCTTACCTAAGCAATGAAGGACTTCTAACACTAATTATGTTTCATAACTGAAATCAAACAATTCTACCTTTAGGGTGGGAGACTGATAAGAAAGTAGAAAGAGATATAACATATAAGAACAGAAGAAACACGGAACCATACAATTTCTTTAGATAAAGAAAAATATATTGGAAAAGGCAAGTCATTCTTACAAGTATATAGCAAGCTGCAGTACGGTACCATCTATGCTGAAAGCATTCCTCAAACAATCTATATATAAAAAAAAGAAAAAGAGAGAACATTATTTATAGGAATAAACACAACAGTAACAAAAGCCTTATAATCTGCGCTAACAAACCAAAACAGCAATAAGGTTCAGACGAATATGCTTTGAAGCAGCAGTATAGCAACCCTTTTCACAGTAAGAAGTAAAAATCCATTCATGTTTTTAATATTGATATATCATATATGCAACAATAGTATTGAAGATTTCATAGTTCTCTTTTTTTTCCCCCTTAAAAGGCCACTGTTGTTTTGCAAATTAATACTCTTACTCTCCAGAACTTCAGTCTTCCTCATATCATTCAAAGCAGAACACTATGGAATAAAAATGAATTTCTTTTCAGTGTACACTACATATCAAGTTTCTCTTCTACACCAGTGTCAATTATGCAAAAATAAGAATGAAGAGTTTTATCACAGGTGAAAATCTAATACACTAGAAAATTATAGCACAATTCTTAACAAGCTTCATATAAAAAGAATCCAGCACTCTATACATTATATTACCAAGTCCACCAGATACACTCAAGAGAATAGTTCTCCAGCAGTTCTCCAATTGAAACAACAACCATAATAACGAAGGAAATAGATCCTTCAAAGACATACTCTGTTGATCTTCCTGCAGCAGAGAACAAATCTGCCCAATGACGACCATCAGTTTTTCTTGCAACACTTACAACAACATCAAGATACTCTGGAAATTTTCTGATCAGATCACAGGTCTTCTCCAAAAGAGAGATTTTATCATATTTAGGAACTGAGAGCTGGTTCTTATTTCCATTTTTCCTGGAGATATTGACATGGGAAGTAAAAGCCAAGACAAAATGAAATTGGAAACTAAATATGGCACCAATAAATTTGTGCATGCATGCTAAAGCAAGCAAAAGCTAAGAAAATACAGCCAACTACCAGATAGCCGGTATGAGTATTAGTATCTAATTAATTAGAAGAGGGCTTATATTTTCTAAGATAAAACCACAAAGCCTAGATTACGGTAAGATTATTTACAATATGCTAGCTCTCCTGGAATTCTAAACAAGACTAATTTAGTAAGGCACCCAATGTTGTCAAAATTACAATCTTAATTGTATGGATTGCAATATCTTACAATTCAAAATTGACAGATCAATCCCATCCCCATGCATGACACCGAAAAACAGCAGATCAGGGTAGGACCAGCTTTCAAATCATAGCATTGTGAGATCATGAGAGCCTCTACGATTCAATAAATGTGGACTTCTGCTGCTGACTTTCAAGGTGTCTGGGTTTATTATTCCTTTTGGGTCAGTCTTGGTGTCAGAAGAAAACTAAAACTGGCCCAAATCCTTAGTAAACATGTCTTCAGGTGGCTGAAGAATTTTTTTCACCCAAAATTCCCCCCATTGTTCAGCCGTTTCAAATGAGAAGGCAACTCAATTTCACATGGTGATGAGTTCATTTATAGTGTTTACAAAACCATGTGATGATTATGATAACAGTGGCCTCAATGAATTGATCTAATTTTCCATTTTATTGGTGTTGTGTAAACTGGTGACTTGTGTCAATGTATGACAAACATATGTAACTTTGAATTTTATTGAACTATTATTTACTTTGTCTAAGATATTTATTTTCCATATTAGTGGGGGATTTTTATTTAAATTTTGCTTATTTGTGATTTCTGTACAAGTTTGCATACAAACACATATATGCACTAGGATTTTATTAATTGATTATATAGAAGCCAGCGGCACCCTTCATGTCCATGAAAACTTGCTTAATGTAAAAGGTGTTAGTAATCTGCTGATGGCATAGTGGCATCTAGGAAGTTATGCCATAGAATCAAAATGTATCCAAATTACCACAATGCCGGTGCAACTTATAAGTAGCAAATAGGCAAGCCTAATGTGCATCCTACCAGTGCTTGGATGCACTAAGAGTTGATAAATTATGTAATAAAGGACAGAAATTTCCCATAGGTTGCTGGAAGTAATATAACTAACTAATCTTTATCAACCTGATAAGCACAATTAACTGTCAAAATTCTGATATTTGAATGGATTTATTAAGATAATGAAATTAAAAGTACCTGGATACATCTGCATCAAATACTGTAAAAAGAAGCCACTCTAGACAATGTGAAAAATGAGGCTTCTCTGCTGATAGTTCTGCCAGCCTTACAGCTTCTTGAATTTTATCCCTCTAATGGCCACGGAAAAAAAGAAGAAGAATTCACCAAGTGATAAAAGAGAAATTACAAGAATGTGGATGAGCAAACCTTAAAAAACAAACCAAGACAAAACAAAAAGAAGCCCCAAGTGCAACAAAATCACATAACAATGACCCCCAGTCTCTTTAAATATGTAATTATTCCTCCATCATTTTTTAAAAAAACCCCCCCCCCCCCCCCCCCCCAAAAAAAAAGAAACTTGCCATGTTTTTGAATGAACAAGACATCCAAAGGCAATGAAAGAGTGAAGACTTTGACAAATGCAACAAAATTTTGTTAAAGGATTATTCTATGTCATGAAATAAGCACTAAGTAATCACTATAACGCTTGCAATGAAGAATATATACCTAGTTAAGTATTCTATACAATTTCTTTTCTAAAAGTCATTATTCATTATTTGAAAGGAGTATTTAGCACTTCACAGTCTGTTTGGATGGGAGGAAACAAGGAGGATGGAAGGGGAATAATTTCCCTTCTTTAAAAATTTTGAGGACGGGAAAGGGATTGAAGGGGAACCACTCATTCATTCTCAAACTCTCATTTTTTATTCCCCCAAAAGGAGGGTGGGTAAACAGCTTTTCTTTTGTTTAAAATATTATAATTTACTATTTTAATTTAACCCCCAAAAAGAATTGATAAAAAAAAGTTTATATAAGGGTTACATTGACTTTTAAACATATAACTTTCCCATCCCATCCATTCCCTGCCCCTTCCATGCCCTATTCTTTTAAACTTCCAAACATAGCATCAAAGTAAAAACATGTACTTACTTGTCAAATCCTCAAAGATCAAAATTAATTATGGGTTACAAGTGATTCTGTCCACCTTAACCTTTACTCAATGTCATACCTGAAGAAGGTGCCGAAGTAGGCAGTGCAATATTGTTTGTGCTTGAGGGGATGGCTCAAAACACGGAAACTCTGTGCCAGCTGAAAATGAGATTCTCTGGGAAATACCAACAACCACACCAGCATTTGGAAGAAGTCCCAGAGGGTATACTTCGCGATCAAACTCAAGCTCCGGATCCAACTAAAAATTTATTGAGTTCCAACTCATTGCATATCAAACAGTTCCAGAATAGAGGAATAACAGAAATCTAACAAAGTTGTATAGCCTAGAAACATTTCTTTTTTCTTGATGGTTTCTCTATATCTACTAAGTGGTTAACCAGGAAAACAAAATAATGAAAGTCAAATATCTTGCCAAGTGGTTAGACAGAGTATAGCCATCAACTGCAATAAAGATCTTACATGGACCTAAAATTTTGTGTAATTCTTTATAATTACAATATCTAATAAATGCATCCAAAGGCATGAAATTATGACCACAATATTTAAAGTTAGAAAAACCAAAATTATGAATCAATGAAGTACGCACACAGTTATTTATGCGTGCCAGTCAAGGCAGCCTTGTAGATTATGAACAGCCTTTATGTTAATTATATAAATACCTGCAAGAAATCTTCCTGCTTGAAAGGATCAGCACCTGGAGATGGATACCAAACCTGTAAAAATGAACTTCCATATAGAAAACTATCAGACAAGTAAAAATTAAACCAGAGGATAAATCAAAAGATAAACCTAGTAAAATGTAAAGATGTACATACAAGGCACAAGAAAGACCTTAACAATTAATTACCTGCATTCCTCGATGACCATAATCTAGCCACGAAACTTCCTCAATCAAATTTTTTTTATCCTCTGATTGGCCACAGGTGACCCAAAATAATTCAACTGAATCAGTGAGATGCCTCTCATGTCCATCATCCAAATCAAGAAGTGAAAGCTCCCCGTGTGCTCTCAATATCAAACATCTAGAACAAATATTTTTCATGAGGAATGTGATGCTTAAAAACACACCCCCTCCATCCCACAAAATTAGCGACATTTGTCTGAATCCAACACAATTAAGGAAATCAATTTTTTAGGCTGTATTAATGATAAAAAATAATATGGCCTCTTGCCCCAATGAACAGAAAATAAAACAACTAAATTTAGGAGGACATATCTGATAAGAACCCAAGTCCCAAATCCCACAAAACCAGTAAACTAGAAAATAAAACACTGATATATTAATAAAGGAACCTCTGTAACATATGCCCGCCAGTCATAGACAACCAAAAGGAATCGAAACAGCAGGTAGATACAGATAATGGCGAGCATTCGAGAGACTCACCTACTCTCCCAAACTAGACCAAAACCAGCCTACCTCTGAACTGAGAATTTTCCTTCATATAAAACAGAACCTAACCTACCAATAAATCACGCATTAAATTATACCTACTCGGCCACAACAATAACCTAACCAGAACACAAGTTACAATACTGCATAAGAGACTAATATATAACCCCTTCAGACTTCACAGAGCCAGCTTGTTTCTTATGCCTAACATAGGTTAACCTAATTGGGGCTTATCAATATCAATTCGTATCTCCCGTCCAATCAACATGTCTTGAACTTAGATGAAGTTAGGGAAGCCTTTTCTAAGTTTAAACTGGTATGACAAAAGGGTTACTTATAAGAAAAGCTAGGTGTAATATGTGATGACCTTTCTACTGGTGACATTTTAACCTCAGACAACTAAAATTAGAAAAATGAAAAAATTAATTTGACAAACGGAATCTACTATACAAGGACATTTACCTTGCTGGTTCTCTTATTAATGAATCTGAGGAAGAAGAAACATAATTGTTGGAAATAGTTTCTCTTGGAAGTTGATCAGGAATAAACCGCATTGCTGCAGGGTGGCTCTTGACAGTCATTATTGAAAGTTCTCGTACTGTAGAAAGCTGTTTGTCATGTTATCACTTAAAAATGTATGAAAAATAAGGTTTTATTGAATAAGGTTTCATTGAAAAGTTTTCATATACGAAGAACCAAAGAAAAATTCATATCAAAGTACCTCTTCAAACAAAAACAGATTAGAATAACAATTTGAAAGCATCCATGTACCTGTAAATATGGATTGCCAGATGGTGTTAATTCACCAAATAATTTAACATGGAATATGTGGACATCAAATGGTCGATATGTAACCAGTATATAATCTTGATAAGCATCCATCACCATGGGTTTCGCAAGCAATGGTTTTCGATAGAGTAATGAGCTTTGATCAAGGTGATATCTTGGGTAAAAGAGCAATTCATACCTAAAATAAATAAGATAATTAACCTTTGAGACCATGGGGTGCAATATAAAATGGTTACATATGTTACATAAGGCTACAGTAAATGTTACAAAAACCATAGACTAATGAGATGCAAGCTTTAAATAGACCATATAAACAGGAAAAAAACCTGAGCAGCATTTAAATCTAGGCATGTGCATTGCTATTATGCTATACATCAATTGAGCACCAAAGCATCTAAATTTGACAAACACTAAAACTTGTAAGAATCAACTAAATATGTAAACTCAGAAGCATCTCACGTGTCGGAAGAATCAATATAGTTGCAGACAACAACAATCTTCCCCAGCCATAACAAACCTTTGCACCAAATCTTTTGTTCCTGGGTAACATCTCCAAACACTCGCCATCGTTTTAATCGTATATCATACAATATCAGACCATGGAGACCGGCAACAGCCCAGTACATTCCATCCTTGCTAGCTGCCAGATGTTGAACTGGCCAGTTGTGGGAAATATAAGAAGCCTGCAAAATTTAAACTTTATCAGAGATTTTCTTTCAGTGAAAACAAATGTGACTGAGTTTGACATTTAAACACATAACTGGAAGATTAAGATGTAACATTTTAAGTTCGTCAGTCTCTTCTGATTGCACCATAAGCAGCCGGTCTTCCCCATAAATAACTTGACGGATGGATGTAGTGCCAGAAACACCTCTGCTAAGACAGCATTTGCCAAAAGAGAATGAAAGAATTCTCTCTGAAGATCCCTCCTCAATAGCATAAAGTCTATATCCATATTCATCCCACTGCATCAGTGAGGTACCACCCATCAATGGTTCATACTTACAATCTTGGTTAGGCTTAGCCATTGGAGAAGATACAGAACTTAAACCTGTTTGTCGGATTGTTGACATCAAACGACACCCAGAAATAGACCAGACTGTAAGTCCCCTTAACTTCCACCCAACTGCAAAAGCAGAGTTATCAGGCGTCCAAGTAATGCAACTAACAGAACCGGTGTCATCCGTTGAATATCTGCAAAATAGCAAGAACCAATACACTTTGTGCATAGAGCCAAAGTTCATCTAAATGACATTGGCACAAACCCCAATATAATGACAACATAGAAAAAATGAATGCATTTACTGGGCAGGAGAAATGTAATTTTATTAGGTTGACCGAGATTAGAATAACTTGTAATTGATGATGTTTCCTAAGTTGAAAAGTTGTGATAATAGACTTATTACAAAAAGAAAAATTAAAGACAATGGCAGCATTAGGATTGAAGAAACACGATATGACACCAAAACATTAAGGCAGAGGATGCAGGTCAGAAAAACTAATTGAATATGACAGGAAATATTATATCCAAAATCCTACATGAGTCAAAAGTATTTATGTAGAAACATGCAAAGAAGTTGACTATCTAGCTCGAAGAAGTGCAGTTCAATATGCTGCCAATTCCTTGCTATAAGTATTTTAAATAAAGCTTACCCCCAGTCATACAAAGAGACTGTTCGTATAAATGATGTGTATTCAGCCAAATCATATAACTCAACTATTCCTCTTCTGGTACCAACAGCAAGTATTTGCTGCTCTTGAGCTACTGAAGCACATACAGCATCACAACAAGCCAACCTCTTTTCTGCTTTAATACAGTCAACATGCTTTAAACCTTTCTTACTTATAGAACATGAGACAAGTTGTCCATCAGAATATAAGACAAACAGCAACCTCAATGGAAGGCAAAGCTCCAGCTGGACAATTTCAGACTTTTTAGGGATAATGTGGCTGGTGGGGTGACCTTTAGGAGAAAGACCATTGTCTAGAGAGAGCGGTATTTGAAAATCTTCAACGATAACATGTGGATATGGATCAAATTCAAAAGCCCCATAGAACTGTTATGAACACAGAATGATTATAACAAATGTTAAACATCAAAAGCAAAAGATCATTGAGTAATCTGTTGAACATTGTCAGTATATCAATCCCTGAAACAAAAATTGTGCTACATTAGGATGCAATCTTCAATATTGTTGAAGCCTAAATATCCATATTACCTCCCCCTTCCAAGAGATACTGTATAAAGTTCCATCAGAAAGTCCAAGCAGCATATTTTTGTTGTCACAAACAATATTGCTCCTGGAAAAAAGTTTTACAAGGGAAAGTTTCAAGATCACACTGAGATTGGCTTCAAAATTTGAACCACAAGGGACAAAGTGAAGTGAATTTCACTTCACTTTTTTTAGGAAGTATTAAGGGATGACGGTATGTTGAATTATATTATAATATATTATGAATTTAAATAGGCCTAGTGGGTGAATTATGCTTCACATAGCTGCCCAATTGTCTCGATATTAAATGACACAGAAGATGACAGATACATAGTCACTTTGAAAACATTGGCATGTATTCAAATGAAGGGAGCATTTCTGACTAGCATAGTCCTTTAAGCCTATATATTAGTCATTCTACTTTTGCTTTAAAAAGTCCTGCTCTTATAGTTCTTTCTACATTTCCTACTTATTGGTATCCTTAAAAGTAAGGAGCGTGAAACAAAGCTATTTACTTAAGCTCCTTACAATATGTTATGGTAAAGCCAGTTTCAAAAATGATAACATCTACATTCTTTTCCAAATCTCATAAAATGGAATTTTATATGTTTTACCTTATAATTACAAAGGTAAAAAATGATACCATAATCAGATCCCAGTTCATATCCCAAACTACTAAAAATTTGTCCAATTTCAATATTCATATAGATCAAGAAATTTGAAACTTAACAAAATTAGAAGTAGAAGTGGAAGGACACTTACATTGTCAAATCCTTTGCTGCCAAAGGTACTCGTTCACTCAGGAGAAGAGATATAGTAGCAAGGCACAAAGCAGAGGGTTGCTTCCCGCCAATGTGTATTCTTTTTTCTGAAAACTGGACCTTGAAAATGTGAAGGAAGAAAGAAGATGTCTGCAAATAATATAATGAAAAAAATACAGAATTATTTAGAACACTAACAGCATAAGATCCGTTTATCACATATGAAGAACCAAACCTGGCTAATTAACAAAATAAAAATATGAGCTCAACAAAAGATTCATGTATGGAACACAATATAATGAGATTCAGACATAAACGATTAGCAGTGTGAAAAAGGACACTATACAAACTGAAGACGGTATTTTACTAATGACAAGTTTTAGATTTGAATGAAGTCAAGGATTTTAAATACATGCATACCCCAGGAGTTCCATCATGAACACCAAAAAACGAGTGATCAAACTTATGTTATTACAAATTTCATGCTAAAGCTAAACTATGCATATTAAAGGTGTACCCAGAAAGCAGGGATGCATAACACGGTTATTCATTACATGAATCACATTAATCAATCACACATCAAATCATCAGGAAACTTACAAGAATGGCGATTAATTTAGCATCAGGGCTCCACGCAGCTTGCAAGTTTTCTCCCTCCCTCTGCAATGAACCCGAATCTCTCTTGTACTTCCCCAATCTCACTCTATGCTGAACCCAACAGAAAATCCATAAAGTTGTCAAACCCCACATCCGTCTTCTACTCCCCCAAATTCCCAATATCCACATTGCAGAAACCCACGTCCACGAAAACCCAGTTCATATTTTTTCAAAAAATAAAAATATATACAATGGATAAAATTTTAAATTATGTACAGATACATGTACCTGGGAAGAGCTCCATAGTTCGAAGTGAGTGGAGGAGACGATGATCAATACGCGATTGATGACTTTGAGGTATATGATCTTCTGGGTAGAGGGGCAGAGTCCCTGTTCAAGCGGGACGAGCTGAGGCCACCCATATGCCATATACATCTTCTGCTGCTGATGTTGTTATTGGATTTGCGTCAGGAGAATGCAATTAATTATAGATCAAGAGACTGGAGAGAGTGATTAGTAAGGGAGATCATGAGCATTTCGGGAAGACTCATGCAACTGTTTCAGCTCGATCCACAATTGGGAAGAACGAAGCTGAATCAGTGAAAAGACAAATTATTTCGTCCCAAAAAATAACTAATTTTTACTTTCTGTAACCGCAGATGACGTCCACCGCTCTCCCCCAAATATGTTTTACTTTTTTAGACATTTTATTGTTTTTTTAATAAAACAACAAATTTGTTTTTTTAAATACAATAAATGATTTTTTTTTAAAATTTAAAATTTTATTTTTAAAGAAAAGATATATCATTCATGAGGTCAAAGGCACTAATTTTATTTTATAATAAATATAAATAATATATTTTTTTAATTATATGTAACTACAATATGATGATATAAATATAAATTAATATTTTTTTTATTTTAAATTATTTGTTGTTTTAAAATTTTTATTTTGTTTTAAATTATTTATTATTTTATATTACTAATAGAGTATAATTATTATTTTTTTAATATTACTCTTATTTATTATTATCTTTAAATAATAAAAATTTAAATTAACTTTAATAATAATAATTTAATCAAGTATAATTATTTTTTACTAAAATTAATATTATTTAATAAATATATTAATTTTTGTATATTTTCTTAAACAATAAATAATTTAAAATAAAAAAAATAACACCGTTAAAAATGACAAGTTGTTTTCTTTAAAACCACCTGATGGGTCCTTAATAATTGACATTCTTTTTGTTAATGTCTAATTAGAACAAGAGATGCGGTGTATATGAAATTATGAATAGAGCAAAATGGACCCATTCACAAAAAAAGATTAAGAAATAAAAAATAAATTTTAATTAATAATTAATAAAAACATATCCTTACTTAATATAAATAATAAAAAATTCATAAATATTAAATTATATAATAATTTATATCAACTATTCTCAAATGTATTTTTAAAAAATTAAAAAATGACCTAAATAATATAAATACTAAACTAAAAAAATATTATATGATAATTTATATTCATAAAAATATTCTTAAATGTTGTATAAATTCAAGTATTTAAAACTCATGTATGATAATCAAATATGATCAAATTCATTACAATAAACATAAAAAATTAATAATAACCTCACCAAAAAAAAAAAACAATGCATAACTCCCAATCATAACATAATTCATAAATTTATTAATAAATAATAATTGTAAAGTTTATAAACTTTTTAAATGATAAAATAATAATAATCTTATATTGTAATTTTAATATACATAAATAAATATCAAATAAATTAAATTTTTAAATCTAGCATATCTTAAGATTAGAATAAATATGGCAAAATTATATAATGAGTCAATAAAAGAGTAAAAAAAAAAAATGGTTAAGCGACGCGTGTCAATATTGTGTAGTTCTAAGTAGGTTAGTATCATACCACTCCCAACCAACATGACTTCTACAATGTTCTTGAGTATCAATATTTAGGAACATTATTTTTAATTTTTAAAATTGTAAATTTTAGTTTTTATAATTTTTTTATAATCTTTATTTCAGAAAATAAGTTAAAAGAATTTTGAAAAATTTTTAAAAAAATAAAAATATCCTAATAAGTTCCACCCAAAAAAATAAATTATTAACAAAAGTTTGGGCATATGGTTGTTTTTGGTATTGTTTTTTTATCAACTTCTTTTTGGCCAAAATGGGCATATGGTATTGACGTTGAAGTTCCCATCATGTAAAATGCAACCCAAACAATTAGTTGGGCCGAAACATGGAGTATCCCGTAGCCCAAATTTCATGTAGAGCTTAGTCCAACTTCTCAGCCCAATTTGAGGCTCAACAGCAAATTGGGCCGACTATGTACATGGACCCGTGATGAACCCGTTTCCTATTATTATTAAAAAAAAAAAACTGATTAGAAGAATTTTGGAGTGTAAAGCAAACATAAAAAAATAAATTACTATTTGGTACATATTTTATGAGATTGTATTTTCTTCTATAATATTCTTATAAGATATCATTCTAGAATGATTTAAAATATTTAAAAAAATTATGAAATATTATTTTAAAATATAATATATTGATGATACAAGAATGAAGTGTAATCCATATGACTAGAGTTTGAATAGTTTTTCATGGCATAATTTCAAACAAAGAGAAAGAGTAATATGAAGCACTGTTCTGATTTGACAATATGAATGAGGTAGACATGTTGGGAAGAATTGGGAGTTGAAGTGAATGGATGTGAAAGAGAAGGATCTGATCTTGAGAAATGGCATTCAAAAGGAAGAAAATTAAGAGAAAGACTAATGCCCCGTTTGGTTCTCCTTACAGCAGGAGAGAAGTCATTCCGTTGAAGCCAAAAGGGATTCTGAGAGTTCAGTGCAATGTTCGGATGTCATTTTGGCTTGAAGGAGAATGAAGTTCAGAATGAGAAATGTTTCTTTAATCTAAAGGTAATATTCTTAGCTTCAAATTAAAGGAAAAGATGGAAGAAGAGAGAGAATTTATCTACCATTCACTGGTGACCAAGATACTCTTTATCACTCTCCCACAATTCGTCACTCTTCAGCAGTGAAATTGTTGCTCAGTTTCAATTTGTCAGAAAGAGGGGTTGGGTTTTTTGGGGGTTTGATTTCTGTTTACTACCATGGGATTTGTCAACTGGAACAAAAGATTTCCAATATTACTATCTCTTCTCTTTGCGGTCATCCCTGTTTCACATTCAATACCATTTATAAAGGGAAAGGACAAAGAAGCACACAGAGGTTGGTAAGAGATAAGC
>JASKGM010000013.1:6370362-6405142 GCA_034509205.1 Ceratonia siliqua | reverse complement strand
TATAGCTTTTATAATGGCATTTGCTACAATACTCGGTGCATTGTTTTTATTTTAAAATTTAAAATTTTTTTAATTTTTATTTTAAGAAATAAGTTAAAAGAATTTTAAAAAATATTTAAAAATTTAAAAAATATTAAAAAGTATTAAAAAAATATACATAACGCATTAATAAAAAATAATTTAAAAACATAATAAAAAAAATCTTTTGATTCCTTTTTTATTTTTTAAAATTTTTTAAAAACTTTTTTAACTTATTTCTTAAAATAAAAATTATAAAAAAATTTAAAAAATTAAATTTATAATTTTAAAAATTAAAAACATCTCCTTGTACATGAGTAGGGGAGAAACTACATTTTATAATACTATCCATTGTTGCTTACATAATTCAATTTTTATTCCATACGACACACCAAACGAAACTTAAAAGATGACTGGTTATTTTTTTATTTTTCATCTACTGTAAATATTTTTTTTTTTGAAGTTAAAATTTGTAACTTAAAAATTTTTTTTTTCATGCTTTTGCTTTTTTTTAAAAAAAAAACTCATAAACAACCACTTTTATTCAAAAGCATTTTTTTTTTTGAAATTCCTTAAAAAAAATGTCATCCAAACGGCATTATAAATTGAAAAGGAAAATAAGTTAGGGTTTATATTATCTGGCTCGAATTAATTTGGTTTTTATTTGGGATTGGATGCAACGTGACGATGAATCTTGAAAGTTGAAATCATAGATGTCCATCCATTTTCTAGGGCACCCATGTGTTGATCCAACTCATAACTATTTCCCATAAAAGCCCTTCTTTTAAGCCTAACAACAATCCACCCAAAATCCCTTAACTCAACATAAGTTAAATATTAACCAAGGTTATTGATGATCAAAACCAACTATATATATTTGTGGTGGTCTCAAATGGTTCCTCTCATTCAACCCTAATTAAATTCCCATTTTATAAAATGGAGCATTTCTAATCCCTTCTTTAGTCTTTACACCTCAAAAGAAAAAGAGAAATTTGGGGGTGAAATATAAGAAGTTAAGAGAAGCCAAGGGCCAAGGTCAAGGAGGTCACAAAAGGGTCATTGAAGAGCCCCACCCAAAACTCTCTAATCTCTATACTGGTACGTCTTTCTTTTACTTCCAATGAAAATTTAGATTTTGAAGAAGAGGGTCTATATCTGTTCAAAACTTGAAATTTAGCCCCTCCCTCCTTCTCAAATACTATCTGCAATTAAGATAGAGAAAGCGCGGGACATCGAAAGTTTTTTCCTGAGATGGGGCAGGGCGAGCTGAGCTTGCTCCATCCAAAGCCCTAGCTAGATCCCATCTTTCCCGCCAAAACCCATTTCCAGGAAAAACCCTGTTTCTTAATCGGTACCATTTTCTTCATGCCCAGTGTAAAATGTTTGCATAACCAGTCTCTGTTTCACTGATTTGTGATTTTTCATGTGGGTGTGTGTATTTCGATGGTCTAGATGTTCGGAAAAAAATGGGTTATTACGAGCATGATTATTTGTTTTTAGGGTTTCAATATGAAATACATGGCAGGATGGTCGATACTTGATGATGGGTTTATTGTAGGTATTGTTAAAATCCCTCAAAAGAATAAACTACACGGGCTCTCGGTCGATCTCGAATCGGTTCCTGAAGGGCTTGGAGTCCAAGTTGAAGAAGAACTGGGTAGCAGTGTTGTTGAAGGTCTATCCGATAAGGTTCAGTGCTGGTTTGATCAACTTCTTCGTGAGTTTTTGAAAAAGAACTGCGCCCGATATTCCATTCGACCTATTCCCTCAATGCTTGGTAATGGGCAACCTGTGGATTTGTATAAGCTCTTCATGGTTGTTAAGGAGAAAGGTGGGTGTGATGCAGTCTCCAAAAACCGTTTGTGGGATTTGGTGGGTGAACAATCCGGGTTGGGTATGAGCATTGGTTCATCGGTGAAACTGATTTACAGTAAGTACTTGAGTACTTTAGAGATATGGCTAAAAAAAGTTGCTGACAGTAAGGTCTCTGACGGCAGTTTGGAGTTCAATAGAGTTGATTTTGGTAGGCATTTGATGGAGTTTCACGCAGAAGTTGAAGGGCTCTTGTCGGATTATACTGAAGAGATGGGAGATGAGATGTGTCAGTCCTGTGACTTCAACAACGAATTTAAATACCCAGAAGGTGGGAAATTGTGTGATAATAAAGGAGTGAAGAGTCCCACTGCTGAGTCTGGAGGGGCCAAAAAAATTCAGAATAGAGGATTTATTGATTTGAATATGCCAGACCCTGAGATGAATGAGCCTAGTCTTGGAAATGTGTGCATTAAGAAAAAGGTAAACAGAATGCCTCGATTGTCAGATGGAGGCAAGAGATGTGACAATGATAATGTTTTGGTATTGGATTCATCCAGTGTTAATAGAGACATCTTTGATCGTAAGAGGAAGAGAGAGTCTGTGTGGGTAATGCTAAGTTGGGTTACCGGTATTGCAAAGAATCCTTGTGATCCTGTTGTTGGTTCAATACCTGAACGGTCGAAGTGGAGGTCTCACAGTAATGAGGAGATTTGGAAGCAGGTTTTGTTATTTCGAGAGGCTGTTTTTCTGAAAAGACATGTTGAGTCAAGCAGTGAACAACTGAATTGGCTGGTAATCTGAAAAATACTCTATGCTATTAATATGAAGTCTGTTAACTTTTATTGCTTCAGCAAAAGCATGTATTGCTACTGTATAGTTAAAGTTTATTGGCTCTATATATGTAAGCTTTCTGTTAAAGGCTTTCCATACATGTGCATGATTTCATTCGGCTACTATCTTGCTGTGCAATTTAGCTTACCTTTGCACTTGCACAATCAGTTATGATTTTTTTTGTATGTGCCCTTAAAAGTGTGACACGTTTGTACTTGTAATTCCTGACTCCATGCACTTTTGGCCCCCAACTTTTTATTGGCTGCTTTTACTGCTTGACTACCCAAAGAAACCGTTTTATTTGCTGAGGGAAATGGATTTCATTCGTCTTGCAGATCTCTAATTAAGTATGAACTATAATGTAGGGCTGCATCTCATTTTTTGGAGGGAGACCAAAATAAAATCTTTATATATTGTGGAAATAGTTTTCTGCCATTAAGCTGTGCAAAGGCACTAAGCATTCCAATGTATTTCCTAAATCTTCTAATTGATCAAATATTTTTATGTGATTGGATATTTAGCATGGACCTGTTTGGATGGGTTTTCCTCGCAAAATTCCAAAGGCTCTTCAAAATTGTTTTTTTCTGTAGAAGAAAAAAGCTTGTCCAAGTGGGCACTATGTCTGGTCGTTATTTCAATAGTTTTAAATTAGACATGCTTCAAATAATACAGGGTAGCTATTTGATAAAAGGATCATTGAGGTCAAATATGATGACCTGTGATCACTATAATGTTTTAAACTTTAAAGTCTTAGCAAATTATATGCTGCAGGCTGCAGCAATAGTAGGTTTTTATTTTTACTAGAGCCATACCATTGGAATGAATGAAGCTGCAACACATATGGTTTCTTTTCTCTTGCTTCTATGGAAAAAAATCCTGGAAATTTGATCATGCTGTTTTTTTGTATTTTCTTCCATTTCCTTTCTTCTACAGTAGGAGTACCTTGGCTTACTGGTGAGTGATTATGATGGCGGGGAGTATGCTAGAATTCTCATAACATTGTAGTAAGATTGTCTATATTGATCATGGATAACGTGAATGAATTTGTAAGCCCATCTTGGGAGGTTATCCACCAAACTGCCAGTTAAATTGTGATGTAAGTAAAAGATAATTGAAAGGGCTTACTTGATGTTAATTAATAAGTATCAAATACGTAGCTACCATCTATAGATAAGTTGTGCATACAAGTAATTGCTTGCTTTTTTGGCTATAAAAGCTAGGTTTTTTCCTAAGAACCATTTTCCAAATGCTGCCCTTTATATATTTTATCAAAACTAAAATTGCAAATATCCTTTTGACTCTGTGTTGAAAGCAAAATCATCTGTTGACTTTGCAGAATCAGAGGATGCATCCATGTATGTATGATGATCACCTTGGGGCAACTTACAATCTTAGAGAGAGGTTGAAGTGTGACAAGAGGCTCTTATTTGGTAAATCTGCATCTGCTGTACGAGTCTCTTCCGATTCATCCTTGGGAACCCAGAGTGATTTGGAGAGAACTCCAAGTCCTCACACTAAAGATTCTGCTGAGAAACAGTTGCTTGATTCCTCTACTGGACCGTCAGGTCTTGATAAATGTGACACAATGCACATCCCTCTGGGGCCAAATCATCAAGCTGTAGTACCAGAATGGACTGGCATGACTTCTGAGAGTGATCCTAAGTGGTTGGGGATCCAAATATGGCCATCAGATAAAGTGAATCGCCGACTTCTCATCGAGAGGGACCCCATCGGAAAGGGAAGACAAGATTCATGTGGATGCCAAGTACCAGGTTCTGTTGAGTGTGTCAGATTTCACGTTGCTGAGAGAAGGGCTAAAGTTAAGCTGGAATTGGGTGTGGCTTTTAACCTGTGGAATTTAGATAAGGTGGGTGAAGAAGTTAGGCAGTTGTGGACAGTGGAAGAAGAGAAGAAGTTCAAGGATGTGGTGCGATCAAACCCTCCATCTCTAGAGAAATATTATTGGGATCATATTTTTAAATCATTTCCTAAGAAGACCAGGGAAGATTTAGTTAGCTACTATTTCAATGTCTTTCTTTTGCAGCGCAGAGGATATCAGAATAGGCATACTCCAAATGACATTGACAGTGATGATGAAGAATCAGAATTTGGACCATTGAGGAATGTTTTCGGTCAGCAAGCACAGAACTCAACCAGCTCCATCTTATTAACCCCCAAAAAGCCAAAGACAAAGAACAGATAGCAAGCGAATGTTATGTATATGTTGACAATTTTTTGTCTTCACTGCGGCAATCATTAATATCAATGGATGTTTCTCTTATTTTGAATATGAAATCATCCTTGCTTGAGGAGTAAAGGATCAGACTTTAAGATTGTTATGGTGCTTGGTCAATTTAGGAGAGATGAGAAATGATGTGTACGGTGGGGGAAGTAGCCACTATGAAGATTTGACCAGCTTAGAAGTTGGAGTTAGCTTTTAGTTTAAATTGCTTCCGATTTTGTGATACACTTTTGTCTGTTGACGATGATATATAGAAGCCACAGGTACGCTTAATTGCACATTTTTATTCTTTCTACTGGTTCTTGACTACATTGTCTACTTAAAACAGGTGAAAAGGTCTAATGCTCCTAGTGATTCAGTACTTTCCTCTATCATAAAAAAGAAATGAGTTATTTTTAGAGTGAGCCTTCATAATATAATATGTGTATTTTATTATGAGAGAGAATAGGCACTGAATTGGTAGCATTAAATTTTTTTTCTCCTTAAAACAGCTTTAGGAATATAGAGCAAAATTTTATTGAAGAGGGTAAAAAGTAAATATTATATTGGAACTAAACTTGATTTATAGATAAATTTTAATTTTTATAAATTTTAATTTTATTTTATTTTATAAGAATCTATTGAATCATAAATCGGAACATTTTAAAATGTTTAAAATTTAGCTCTAGGCCGACCATGATTAATTATAGGTGCAACCAAACATTTGAAATTAAGCCCTTGGTGCCTAAGCACAAGCACCATAGTTAATTTTTATTATTTATAAGTTTCTTGCGTTTAAACAACTTCTTGTTAGTGTTCTGTCCCTTTCTTTATTTAAATAGGGTTTAAGTGGAAAGAACGGAAGAACAAAGGAAGTTATTAATGACAAAGTTACGTATCCATCTAAATTATTCTATTTGAAATAATATATTAACGACCTCAATATGTGTAATTATTTTCTTATTTCTCCACAATAAATTTGATGGACTTACATGTTAATTAAGATTTTTATATTATTGAATAATTTTTTGTAAGATGAATTTTTACAAAATTATTGTTAGATTAAAATTTCTTATCACCAATATTAATTTTACAAAATTAAACATTAATGCAATATTTTTTATATCCAATTAATATGGCATAAAATTATCATAAAATAAATTTAAATATGCAAATATTATTTAATTACATGTTTTATTGTTTATGTATTATTTAACTAGTAAGAACAAAAATTTGTTTTTTATTAAAAGATATTATAAATACACAAAAATGATAAAAATGATTATACACAAAAATGATTTTTTTATAATTTTTATTTTAAGAAAATTTAAAAATTTTGAAAAAAAAGAAAAAAATCAAAAGAATTTTTTTTACTTTTTCTTTATTTTATGATTTGTTTTTGAATTTCTTTATTTATTTTTAAAACTTTTAAAATTTTTTTAAATTGTTTCTTAAAAAAATTATAAGAAAAATACAAATTAAAACAAAAATAAAATAAAATGCTACTCCAAAAGAATAACATATTATTTGAGTAGTATAAAAAATATATTTATTATGAGAGATGAGCAGAATAGTTAATAATCATTGAATAAAAAATAAAAGATAATTTTATGCTATCGCCTCAAAAATAGGCATAACTTGCATTGTTTCTACTTTTTATTTTTTATTTTATTTATTTATTAATATTAATTAATTATTTTTTGTCAATTTTTTAAAAAAATTTTACGTATAAAAAAATTTTTAAAAAATTATGAATAAATAGTATAAAAAATTAAAAAATATTTCATAAAATTTTTTTTAAAAAATATGACATAAAAATATTCAATTAATACTATCAACAAAACTAAGAGGTGGAAATAACACAAGTTATGTTATTGACCTAAAATATAGTTGTAGTATAGCATGTGTCACTTATGTAATCTTTAACAAGTATTTTAATCTTAGTTATTTATTTTTTATTCAATAATTATTAAATACTTATTTCACATTTCATAATAAATTACTCATCTTATAAAATACTACACTTATATATATATATATATATATATATATATATGATTGATAGAGAGAGAAAAGCTCAGAAAACTAAGAAAAATATAAAAATTTCTAAGCCTATTTGATTTTTAATTTCATTCTGCTTCTACAAACATAAGATCCACTGAGGGGTCCAGGAGGCAGGCTAATTAAAATGATTACATAGCTATGTCTCTTTCCTCAACAAAACTATTTTTTTTTTAATTTGTTTAATCATATAAAAAAGTCAAACTTTGTTTAAAGAGTAATTAAAAGTATAAAATGAGTGAAATCGATGTCGATCGATTAATTATGACTACTACTTGAAGCTAATTAAGTAAGTTGATATGTGCAAGTTTCTGTTATAAGTAAATTGCTCGTACAAGCAAGTTCATAATATTTTGATCTTGTACCATCTTCATCTTAATTTGGCTTAAAGATACTTCTTTAGAGTATATTCGTTTTATTTTCAATATTATTATCAATTTAAATCTTGTCAAATTGGAGAAGGGTTAGAGATGTGTCTCTGTCCACACAATTTGGGCCCGACCTGTTTGAATGGGCCATGAAAAAAATATTTTATAAAGATATTATAAATAAAAATTATTTTATATTTAAATTTAATAATTAAAAAATAATTTTAAAATAATATTTGTTAAAAAATTTTATTTAAAGATAATCAGTTATTATTCTCCCTTTCATCTACTACAAACTTTTTTTTAAGCTAAAATTTTTAGTTTAAAAAAAAAACACAATTTTTTACTTTTATAAGAGCTTATGTTTTGTTTTAGAAATTCATCCAAACAATTATTTTTCTTTCAAAAACTTTTCCTTTTAAAAAGTGATTTTTCTATAAAAAAAAAAAAGAAAGTCCATCTAAACATACCCATAATGCAAGATTTGATGGTAAAAAATATAACAAATTTATATAATTGACAAAGTTAACAATTTAAGATTTATATAAACATTTAAAAAATTAAAGAATCGAAGTAAAATAAAAATAATTAAAGTTTTTGAAAAAATAAATTAATACACTAAAAAAATAATCTAACCTATTTCATTTATTTAACTTCGATTAAAATTTGAAATTGTAGTTTTCAGCTCTGAAAATAATTTCAATTTCGCTAAACCGAAAGCTGATTAGAAAGAGATAGTAATGTTTAACTAGTTTTGACTGTTGGATGCGACCCTAGTTTTTGAAAAAGAAGAGGTCAATGTTGCTTTCTTTCTTTGTTTTTTATATTTCAAATTGGATAGAGCTTAGCTGTGTAGCATATCTTGTACAAGTGGGGTGGCTGCAATGAAGCAAAGGTGAGACATTTTTAGTGGACTCTCGTTCTCTCAAGACATTACTTTAAGAATCTTGATCAAATAATTCAGGTTGTTTGTTTAAATTTATTAGAGAATATATTTTTTTTTTTTATAGAAAGAATGATTTTTTTTAAAGAGAAATTATTTTATGTTTATATGCAATAATTTAAAATTTTTTTTGAAGTAGTGTGAACAATTTTAAAAATAAATGTTTCTCTCTCTTTTTATTTTTTTTATTATAAAAAAATTAAAAATTTTAATTTCTTCTTATACAAAATTTTCTTAATTTTTCTTAATTTATTTATTTTTTATAAGTACAAACAAACATATATATTTTTATTAAAATATATTATTTTTTTTTAAAAAATAACTTATTCTTAAAATAAATTTAAACAAACAGTTCACTGATATGCTATATCCTTTGCTTACCTAATTAGTCTCGTTGATATATTAAAATGACATTTTAATTGATAGATAGGGATACAACGTTAGAGGAGTGGGAATTTAAGCTAATGACTATCTTTCATATTAAATGCTACTAGCATGTAAATGATTATATCTTTAAAACTTTAAAACTGCTTTTTAAAAAGATTTTTTTTTTTACATAGGAGGCCTATGATTTAGGGAGTAGAGAATAAAAAGAAAGGAAGAAATTCTTACATATACTTTTTATACCCAAAATAAATGTAGAGACCATTTACTTTTTTCTTTGAAATTTAGTAATAATAGAGAACTCGTGTAATGTTTAATTGCATTAATTAATAATTGAGATTAAAAAAATAAAATAAAAAAATAATTATTTATTTAAATATTATTAAAATATAACACACATGTATACATAATTTAATTTATAAAAAATATTTTTATAAATAACATTATTTGTAATGTTTGATATATTATTATCTCCTTATAATACATATAGTCATATAATTTTACTGAAGTTATTTCTTAATCTAGAATCTCAACATGCATGAATGCCTTTATTTTTTTTTATATTTTATTGTTAATTAATATTTAAGTTAGAGAGTGTAGAGAGGAGTTTGCTTTTCAACTATATTTATAAGTATAAAAATTTACTTTTAATATATAAAAATAGTAAAATTTGAACTATCCTATCATCCTTCAACCGTCCTCCTTGTGTTTTTTTTTTTTTTTGCATTATTCATTCATTCTCTATTTATTATAATTTTTACAAAATTTTAAAGATGTTTTTATATATTTTTTCAAATTTTCTAATTTTCTTCAAAAAAATTCTTTAACAAAATTTTTTAAGTGCATGATTCTTTTTGAATTCTTTTTTATTGTATTTATTTTTCTTTAAATTTTTTTAGACTTATAATTAATTTTATTATTAAAAAAAATGTTTATACTCCCGCCGTCCTAAAATAGGATGGTAGGTAGTAAGACTCATATAATATTTAATATCTCTTTTACTTTTAAAATAATATTTAGCTTTCTTGTAAAAATAAAAATATAATAATTTATCTTTATTTTTTAATTTTTTATATTAAAATTAAAGGTATATTGATATATTCATACATTCGTAAATGAATCAAATATTATTTTTAAAAATAAAAAAATATCAAATATTTTATTACTAAAACTAATTTATCCTTTAATTAAGGGTTGGTTGATACACTCATTAACCCAAAAACATTAAACTCAATATTTAACCGTAAAGATTTGAAATTGATGCTATATCAACTATGAGCTCATATGATAAAAATAATTTGTTTGATTAGCCTAATTATCCAAGTTAAGTTTAGATGTCCAGCCTAATGTTATTGCATTTGCCATAACATTTATTTATGAAATGAAAATTGACATTATAATATTTAATCAACATTAATGATAATGTGAAACTCAAAATATTGTGCATAGATATATTCCATAAGAGTAGCATAGAAGGCAAGAAAGGTAAAGAAAAAGGAAGGAACATAAGAATCAAAATATAGAAAGGTGCCAAAGTCAGAAGATGAAACATGCCCTATTCTCGTATTGTCATAAAAATTTTGATACATAAGTAATTTTTTTAAAATTGTAGTAATTAATTTAATCATAATTTAAAAATAAATTATATGATAAAACAAATAATAATAATATTATATTATGATAATATTAAAAATATTTTTCATTTTGATTGATGGAAGGAAAAAGGAAGGTGATTGGGTTCTCGAGCCACCCATTTCAAGTGGGAAGAAAAGAAGCCTCAAATACCAAATTATGTGCGTCACCCACTCCTCAAGCTATGCTGCATTAGGCATGGAAGTTTAGCCCCACACACTCCCAAAAGGTATTACTAGCCAAATAACAAGTGGTCCAAAACCACACCAATCACTGTCTTATATAAATTTTATTCATAAATTATATATAAAATATTGAGATTATTATACTATTTAAATTTAAGTATAGGTCCACGTACTTCAATTTTTTTTATTTATCAAATTCAAATGTCATTATATTAATAATTTATATAAATAGCATTATTCTATAATTTAAATCTTATAACTAATTCAACATGACTCACCAACTACTTTCCTATAAATGAGTGTAGTGAGATATAACTAAAATACATACACTAAAAAAAAGTTAGGTTAGTATTCAATATACATAAAATATTTATATTGTAACACTACATTATATATGTATTAGTGTCTATGTTAGTATCCATGATTAGTTATTAAATTCGGATATTTATCTTAGAGAATAAAGTTAAAAAAGACAAGTAGCAATTACATTATATCTCATGCGATTTTTTTTTTTTGCTTATACAATATGGTATTTTTAGACTAAGTTAAATATTAATCAAGATTAAATCTCCCTCTAAATGATTTTAAGGGTGCACTCCTCACATCAATTTAGTGTATTTAAGAAAATAAATTCTTTTAGATATTGGCATCAAAGGTTAAACTTAAGTAATTATTTTTTTATAAATTATTGAAAAAAAATAACATTAAATATTTGAATGCAACATTATTCTTTTCATCCATTTTATCATACTTTATGATAATTAAATATAATTAATATTCTATATGACATTCACTAGGCTATGCTATATAAGATCTTAAGGTCATAGTTTTCATAGGATGATTGGTTCAACATTGAATATTCTTAACTTCTAGAGATATGCATTGTGATCTGTCTTTGGTGCTACCTTCTTAGCTTCCAATAGCAAATTAAGTCATCTTCAGCATTGTTTTTTCTTCTTGTTAGGTTTTCTTTTTCTGTTTCTTACTCATCAATCATATATAATATCTGTCTATTCCATGGAAGATCAGAGGTTTGATATTTAAGTTTTCCAATGGGTCATCATTTAAAGGAATAAACTATTATATTTATTAAGAGGATTGTTAATTATATTTCTTCTTTTAAAAGGTACAATAAATGTAATGGAGTATTTTTATTATTTTATTTAAAAAAACACAATAAATATGGAGATATTTAAAATATTTGTATTATGAAAAAAATATAAAAAATATTTATTAATTCAATTAAAAATATAAAAATTATTATCCTTCACAACTCACCTATATATTAATGGTCAAGAAATGAATTATTGAGTGAAAGAAAGGGTACATGGATCTAATCATCAATATTGCAGATTGAGCCATGTACTTTAATTTTTGCAAAAATCTGCCTGCAAGCCATGGATGGAGATGAAATTGCATAAATGAATCCCGTGCAGTTGCAAGTATATTTTTGTAAATTCTAACTGTCCAGTGCTTATTAAATGGTTAGGATTCTTGCAAAAAAGTAAAGTTCAAAAAAATTATCTTGAGATGTGTAAAAATTCTTTTTATTAAATTATAATCGTTCAATATAATTTAATAAGACCTCGTGCATAAAATTTAAATATGAAAGTGAGAGTTGAATTTGATTTTATTTTGGGGTTAGCTCACAGATTAATTGAAATTAAGTATGAGAAATTCTGGCACGTAAATACTTTCTAATGCCTAATAAATACATATTATGTATGACTTTTAAATAAAATAAAATAATTAATAGGTTGGATTTACATATATTACATCAATAGATGAGTGTTACTGAGTTTGAGAATTTATCATAATCATATCTGACATCTATTAATTGATGTAGTCTGTATAGATTAAGCATATACAAGAATATCTTTGAATTGTGAGCTTCAAATAAGATCATTTTATCTCATTTAAAATTTATATATAATATACATTTAAATTGTTATGAATTATTTAATGAAATTCTCTACTTTTGGTGTAAAATAATTTTTGATTTTGTAAGCTTCTCCATTGAATTATAATTTAAGGGAATGAGTAATCTCTCACTAAAGATAACCAGTGGATAATATGTCATTTATTTTTAAAAAATATGGATATATCTTAACACTAAAAACTTTTAAAATTAATAATTTATTTGCTCAAAAATATTGATTCTAACAATAGTAACGACATTATATATGTTGCTTCTGAAAAAAAATCCAGACGTATCTTTAAAAAAGATTGGATGAGATTTTCACTAAATTTGGGCGGTCCATTTTCAAATGAATAACCTAAATTAAAAATAAAAAAAAAAATTTTTAAAAAATTTAGGGAAGCATGATAAATTTGAGTCGTTAATTTTTAACGGGAAAAATTTAACCGAACCGATTATGTCACCTCATAACATGATCAGATCCGAATCCTTTGGTTCTACCAAAAAAGAAAAACATTATATATGTTGCTCCTTTAAAAAGAAAAAAAACCAAAGAGATTTGACTTAAGCAAACACTTTTGCTAAGTAATTAGTGTTTCTTTATTTTTGTTCCCTCCTTTTTTTAAATATTTTTGTTTGAAACGTATGAAGATAGAATTTGAAAATGATCTAAACTTGAAACGTGTCCCCTACGCTTCCATATTACATCCTTTACGGCTTGACCTAAACCTAAAGAATCAAACATTTAGACTTGACAGATTCCATTAGTTAAAGTTTTTTTTTTGGTATGGGCTTCAAAAAATATTTATGTAATTAGAATGACTTTTATTAAAAATATAAATTATTTTATATTTAGAAGTAATAATTAATAAATATTTTTAAATTATAAAAATTATTTGAATTAAAAATATAAAATATTTTTTATTAATAAAATTATTAAAAATAACATATTAAATATGAATTATAATTAATAAATATTAAACAAATAATTTTATCTAAATTTTTTTTATTAAAATATAACTGATAATTCTTCTCTTTAGTATATTTTTATTTCAAATTACAACTTTTACATTAAAAAAATCATTATATATATATTTTTTAATTGTTTGTACTTTTTTATAAGTCCATTTAAATATATATATTTGTTAAAAAATTATATTTTTAAAAATAAATACTTTAAAAAAATATTCATCCACACCGACCTTCATTTGTTTCATTTAAAAGTTAAAACAAAAACTTGCAATCTTCATATGATCAAACACACTGAATCAAAAAGTTTATTAATGCTTATTTAAGGAGTGATTCTTCTTACTATTTAAACCATTAATATTCAAAACTAAGGTCTTGAATGGTAAATAAATAAATATTCATAAGAACAATTTCTCTGTTCATCTAGTCAAATTATAAGGTTATAAAGTGTTAAAAATATACATTTTTTACTTGAACTTGCATTCAAATTTTCATATCAAATCCACTTGAAATTGAAAAAAAAAAAGAAATTAATTAAATTTCAAGTTTTTCATGATCTAAACTTGAAACTTTGAATTTTGGGTTTTTTTATGGTTTTAATTTCACTATCTAGACTGCAAGCTATAATTTTTATTAATATTTAAAATTCAATAATTTTTACATAAAATAAACTTTAAAACTTAATCAAATCGTGTATATTCAAAAAATAATTTAGAACTTATAAAAAAAAAATATAGCTTATGAGCTTAACACAAATGCAGTGCACCAAGTTTAGAAAAGTATTGAAATGTATCAATGGGAAATTCTAAAAAAATAAAAATGCATGTGAAGTTTAGAAAAAATGACACAAGTTTTTGAAAATTATTGACATTTGTCAATTAATGGGAAATTCTAAATTTAATTATTCATACTAATAATAATATATTGTAAAATTTAAGTTTAACCTTTTTACTTTCTTTAAATTATGAATATTAAAAAAATATATGAATAATAAATAGTTATTGAAATTTTTTTATTTTTTATTTATTCTATAAATAAAAATAACATAACAAATATATATATTTTTTATACATGAAGGTACGTTAGGATCTTATTTATTTGTTTTAGAATAACAATATAAGTTACTACCAAAGGATATGTTCTTTTTTGTATCAAGTAACGTTTTTTTTAAACGTATAACTTACTTATAAATTAGTAAAGATTATTAAAAGAGTGAAAATGTTTTGTAAAAAATATAATCAAAATGAACAATAAAGTGGAAATGAAAATGAGTGATACGAAATAAAAATGATAGCATGAGAAAATAATCACATAATATTTTTTTGGCCAAAAAATAATCACATGATCACAATTATTAAAATTAGTTAAATGTTTAAAACAAGATGATTTCAACTACTTTCATTTCATAAAATTTCTGAATAAAGATTAATAAAAATAAGGAAAAGAATAAAAAAATTTATTCAGTGTTTTTAAAGATATTATTTTATAAAATAATATCTTATTTATTTTAAATACTTTTATAACAATGATTTATAATGATATTAGAGAAAAATATTTTAAAATAAATATTGTGAAGTAAATACATAATCAAACAGTGCCATTTCTCACTAAAAAAAAAATACAGTGGATGAATTTTTCCTTCTTAAAATTTCAGAAAACAAATAATTTTAAAAATCGTTGAACAAATAATCCAATTATATATATCCACTGTATGAAATGATTCCCAGTTTTACTTTCCCACGTCTTATCATATCCCGACAAATCCTCATACGACGGAAGCCACAGTTGCCTGGATTTGGATACTCGACCGTTCATTAATCACTATATTTAATTATTTCTAATAAAAAATAAATTAACTATAATTAAATTAGTGTTTGTTAAGTTATGCTTTTTTATTTCTTAAATTTTTTTATTTTTTATAATTTTATTTTAAGAAAATAATTAAAAAAATTTAAGAAAAAATTTAAAAATAATTAAAACATAATACTTAATAAAATATAAAAAATTGGAAAAATAATAAAAAATTCAAAAATATAAAAACAAACTTTAAAAATATAAATAAAATAATTAAAGAAAAAATAAAAAAATATTTGAATGTATATAATATAAAAAATATTTATTAAATTATAATAATTTAAAAATAAATAAAAAATTACGATTTATGATATGAGTATGTAGCCGACAACCGTCGATCCAAATTCCGGTGCCCATGCTATCCGTCAAAATAATCACACTGGAGTTAGGCAAAAGGGAATTTAACAGCTCGAGCAGGTTAACTTGTCAAGGGGCACCATGGGAATTACGGGAAGGAGGAATCATGGGATTTTGCAAGCCCCATAAACTGGTAAGCCAATAAAATATTGTAGTAGGGGCTAATTGGAAATCTACTTCTCCATTATTATTATCTCCTAGTTTTGCTTATTGCTGTCTGAATTAAGTTTGCTTCGTTGAGTTTCACAAGCAAGTGCTCCTGCACCTCTCTTCCTTTTCTCGACTCCAAATTTTCTCACTGACAATTGCTACAAAGGAAAAAAAATAAAGGAAAATATCATAGAAAAAAGATGTCTTCCCCAAGCAAGCGGCGAGAGATGGACTTGATGAAACTGTTAATCCTCAAATTTTTTTTTTATTCAAATTTTATTCTTTTTCTAATTGGGTCTTCGATTTTGACTCCAGGTTCTTCTTTTGGTTTTTGATTTTGGCTTTTTCTAGGATGATGAGTGATTACAAGGTGGAGATGATTAATGATGGAATGCAAGAGTTTTATGTGCATTTCAATGGACCCAGTGAGAGTAAATTTCCATGGATCCTTGCTTTTCTTCTTCTTTTTTTGGTCTTTACTTTCTGGATATAGCTATGTGACCATATATGTTGGTGGCTCTCGATTTAGATTTGGGTAGCAACTAGATGATTCTATAATATTTTGCCCTCTTTTTTGTTTTTTTTTTGTTTCTTGTATTGATTGGACCGGGCATTATCTGGATTCTGCATACTTCTTATTAACTTTTGATTCTACAAAGCAATCTCTATCAGTTGCTTTTGATTTCACTTTTGCTTATCGTTGTATTCTTCGTCCGCATATGGCATAAGTTTTAGCCAAAATAAAAATGATATGAGCTAGATTTTTGTTGGTTTCTATTTATACCAAATTACCATGACAACTGCTGATTTGCCCTTCGCTTATTGTTCTGTCCTGGTTCTCTGTATTAAACTGAAACCAGATTTTTAAATTTGAGTAAATACTTTATTCTGGTCTCATTCACCCTTTTTCAATCTTCTTTTCATCCATGCGATGGCTTCTGGCAGGTCCTTATCATGGGGGTGTGTGGAAAGTAAGAGTTGAGCTGCCAGATGCTTATCCTTATAAATCGCCCTCCATAGGCTTTGTCAATAAGATCTATCACCCAAATGTTGATGAGATGTGAGAATCTGGTTTTAATACTCTAAAACTTTTTATATTGAGTAGTTTACCTTGTGTACTAATTTACGAAGTAAACAAGTGCATGTCTGACCCTATTGGACAACTATAATTTCAGGTCAGGTTCAGTTTGTCTAGATGTTATCAATCAAACCTGGAGCCCCATGTTTGGTAATGATATTCATTGAGATTTCTGAGAAATAGATTCATTTTAGTTATACATTTTGAAATTTTTTGTTCATTGTCATATGTCAAAATCCATTTTCTTCCAGATCTTGTTAATGTTTTTGAGGTGTTTCTACCGCAACTTCTTCTGTATCCCAATCCATCAGACCCTTTGAATGGAGAAGCCGCAGCTTTAATGATGCGTGACCGAACTGCTTATGAACAAAGGGTTAAAGGTATTGGCCATTTCTATTTCTTCATTTTGTGTATCTCCGTCTCTTGTATTAGTTAATGTGCACTTGTCTCTTGGCCAGAATTACTAACTTGCTGTGCTTCTTTCATGTTCTTTGCAAATTTTCTTTTCTTCTTCCTAGTCTTAGTTACAATCAAACTCTAAAACCAAGAGGGACACTTAAACTAACATTTTAGGCCTCAGGAGAGAAGACAATGGTCACTTTGCAAATCAGATACACTGCTGCTTGGATGTGCATGCACAAACACATACTCACAAACACAGAGATCCAAACACTTCATTCTTGATACCACTTTTGATTATCATATTATTAATATCAAAGCTGTTGCTTCTCTTCCTCCATTGCCTGCAATATAAACCTCACCTTCTCAGTTCTCAATTACTCATCTGCCAACAGAATTAATTATCACCGTCTGGTACCACTATCTTGAAACTGCCTCATCACATCCTAAATTGAAAGTGAGACGTTTAAGTTTGGATGGAAGGAGTAGGAAATTACCATACAACCTATTATGAATAAGATCATCCTTGCACTTGTCTATTCATAACATTATGAGGGAACACTTTGTAGCATGGTCCTTTTACAGAGATGGTGAAACTTCAAGGTTGAATACAATTTTTATTATGAACTTTGTCAAATTTAAAATATACCAACTGCCTTTTTTTTTTCTATTTAAATTCAAACAATCAAGTCCCTCCTTCTTTTATTTTTATTTATCTTTGCTACTTTTCAGTACCTCCCAAGAATTTATTGTAACTTTCACTACTAATGTCTTGTAAATTGCCGCTGTCTTATATTTGCTACATTGGCTTGGATTGCTTAAAATAGACTTCTAGTCTAGATATGACAATATGACTTTCATAAATCATTATGCGTTGTATCTGTATAAGATCATTATATTTATCATGCCAATTTTCATAATAAGACCCGATATGCTGCACCATGAAATAAAAGCTATATCAGCAATTTTATTAATAGAATGGGATGTGAGGATCAGTTGGGACTCAATTGTTTTAATTGAGATCATGAAGGCTAAACTGAACACGATAATAAACTACAGGATCAATCATGTAACATAACTCCTTAAACGGAAAAAGGAAAAGAGGAAGAGAAAACTAAGATTCACTTAACAGGTTCAGGGGGAAACAAAATTGTCCTAACTTGATGATAGGAAAAACCAAAGCTTGTCACTGCAATCTATTCCAGATAGTAGGTTCACCAGAGCTCCCATGCTCCTCCACGTGCCGATGTGTGGGCGATTGGCAGAAAATAATGTGTGATGTGTGACGGCATGTTTGACGGCAGTGCTTGACCAGAGTGATGACCTGCAGCCTCTGAAACTACTGAGGGTATGGCTTGAGGGACTACACAGCCAGATAGTTGGACTGGATGACACAGTCCTGTGTGTCTACTGAACAGAATAGAAAATGCAGCAGGATTCTAGGCCAACCAGGTTGGCTCTGATACCATGTAAAATAAGAGACAAAGGAGAGAGAGATAGATAAAGACAGAATTTCTAAGTTGTGTTATGGATAGATAACACACACTGTAAAACTCTATTTATATTGTGAGAAGAATATTACAGCATTTATGGAATAGCTGTGAATACAGCTATTAGTCAACTACTACTGATCCTAATTTAGTACTAATTACATCTTTTAGGATCAATCACACTAATCAACCAATCAATCATAATCACACTAAATCAATAACTCCTAACACTACACTTGAAGCAGAACTTGTTTTTGTTTTTCCAATTTTTTATCTTCACATTTCGAAACTTCCCATTATGTCTATTTTAGAAGAGATGCTGACAGAAATTTGTCATCCTTTGTTATATGGTAGGATCTAGGTTGTTTAAGACTCTATACTTGCAGAGGAGCAGCATGTGTTAAATTTACCTGTGAAAGAGAAGAGGCTATCTCCTTTTTCGCTATATGCCTTGGAATGACTTTCTTTTCATAAAAACTATATGCGAAGGAACAATTACTTTGTGCATGCGAATAAAAAGGTTGATATCTGTTTTTGGACTTGGCTAGGAGTCCACCTAGCCGTTGTGTTATCTTCATACCATGGATGTAGCAAATCTCCAATTGAGTTTGCTGATGAAAATTATCTCCAATTTCAATATTTATGTGGTGAGATCTTGCTATCTCTGCTCCTCTCTCTTCTGAGCATCGACCTATATTGATCTCTGGGGCTTAACTGACTTTTATGAGTTGCTAATTCTGTCAAACTCACATGAATTATTGGATATACCCATCATCCACTTAATCATATACGTGTTACATATACATAAGTTTATCAGTTCCCGCATCCTCAGTCAGTATTCTCTGTTGTGTCTGGAGAGATAGTTGAATGCCTCATGCTATGTCTCTATCATTCACATCTAACATATAATAAGCTGTCCTCTTTCTTTTATTCTGGGGAATTCTTGAAATTGCTGCTTGCTAATGCTTACTTTTGTGAACAGAACCTTGTAGACTGTGTCACCTTGATTTGTTTGTCTAGGATTGGGTTCTCCTGGGACCTAATTTCTGTATAAGTCTGGTTTTGTATATCAGAAACTAAAAAGCATAGACATGAACAGAGACGCGGCAACATGGCTGCTTTTTGGAAATGTTTGTGCTTCATAGATCAGAAACAGTAAGTTCTGAATTTAGCACTTTACTGATGTGTCTATGGGTTCACTGTTCAGAATACTGTGAGAAGTATGCAAAGCCCGAGGACATAGGAGCTGCCACAGAAGAGAAATCCAGTGATGAGGAGCTGAGTGAAGATGAATATGATTCTAGTGATGAACTGGTGGCTGGTCAAGCAGACCCCTAGCCATATAAACCTACTCTGTTGGTCTATCCGTCTGTAATTTATCTGTACATGACGTTCTAGTTCTGCTAATTCACCTCGTTACATGTAATGAACTTGATTGTTGGTAGGGGGAAAATTCCCCTTCCTGTTAGTTTCCTGTCACTGTAAATAATGTACCATTGATTTCCTGATGCAATCTTTTTCTTCTTGAACTCTTTCAAGTGCATGGCTTGTGCTTTGAGTTTAGTAGGTAATAAATTCTAACAAGCATGACTGGTTTGCACTCACAACTTTTCAAAAATTGAAACAATTTCTCTAATTATTTATGAGTTCATTATTTTTCGTGCCTCCAGATTTATCATATTCCAAAACAATATTTTATGATATTCATTTTCCGGTATGATAATTCCACAATGGTGCCTTAAATATTTGAAAAGTTGCACTGTTCTCATTCTCCTCTAAAATTAGTTATATACCTAAGAACACAAATATGTCAGATATAAAACTTACATGCAAATGTTTCACTGCTTATGAAATCTGTTCCCTAAATCTTGTATGGCAAGATAATAAATTCAAGACAAAGCAAATTTTATATAAAATTAATATTAAAAAAGGCTCAAATAACAGTTAGTTTAGTTCAAATAATAAATACATATAATTTTAAGTTGTCAAATATTATTCTCAATAAATATTTTTCTTAAATAATCATTTAAAAAACATATAATAAAATAGTAGAAAAGTATCCCAACATATGATGACATCTCTAATAGCAACCACCAACCAAAAAGATTATAACTTGCAAATTCTTATTTAAAAGCATGTTAAACCTGTATATCACTATTTTTTTATTTATTTCACTCTTATATCTTATTTTATATGTATTATTTTATTATTATCTATCACTTATCATCATCATTGTTTTATAATATGTTAATTGTTAAAAGTGAAATGTAAGAAATGTATAAAAAAAATTATGTATGAGTATAAATTAGCCATTTACTGTAATGTTAAGTTTATTATTTATCTTAAGGAAAAATAGAATGTATTTTATTTTGGGTTGAAATTATATATATATATATATATATATATATATATATATAGCACCATTAAAAATATCTATATCCCCAAACAAGTAAAATTTACAAATACCAATTAAGTATGAACAGAGAATTAACTAGAAAATATAATAAAACGGACAAATATCGTAAAGTAAAAAATAAAGAGATAATATGAAAATTTTAAAAATATATATAAGAATTTTTTTAACAACTATCCTTAATTCTTTATATTTGAGTCTTCCTTAAATATAAATATAATTATGGATACATATTCAATATTATCATTGTATGCTTCCACAAAATTACAGTGGATGCTATACATTTATTTAATTTGGTGTGTACGAGAGTTTTTTTTATTTTACTTGCATATTATGAATAATGTTGTAAAAACCAGACCAGATCAAAATATCTGGTTTGGGTCATCCTAAAATACCAATCAAACAAGTGAACCGGTTCTGGTTCTAACCAGTTAGAACCGGCTGATTTTCATTTTTCAGGACCTAAATGACCCGGTCTAAGTTCTTAAAAGTCAGTTGGATTTTTTATGGATAATGTGATGTCACAAGGCAGCACCGCGTGAAAATTTTCATTAATATCACAGTAATAGATTGAGTATATGACTTTCACAAATTAACGTTAGAATATTAATTTTATTTGTATATAAATTAAAATTTTATATTTATGTATAAATAATATTTTTTTATTTTAAATTATTTGTTATTTTATTTTAAAATTATTTATCGTTTTATATTATTAATAAAATATTAATGATTAATTTTTAATATAATAATAATAAGAATTTAAATTAATTTTAATAAAAATAATTTAATTTAATATAATTATTTTTTATTAAAATTAAAATTATTTAATAATTATTTTAATTTTATTATTTAAAATAATAAATAATTTAAAACGTTAGGAGAATTAATTTATAAACGTTATACCGCTGAGTAACACGGTAATACTGACTACTGTAGTTTTTCCGTAGCACCACCTCTTTTTTACTTCTTTTTATAAAAATTCAGTGAAGTGGGACCCAAACTAGTTAGTAAGAAAGCTGACTACCAAGACAAGAGCTTTCTTGTTTAAAGTTAGTGAAAATGATATATTTGTTAACTTTTAATATTTTAGATAAGATTTATAAATTAATTTTTTATTAACTAATATATATTACATTCGCATAAGTTGTTAATATATTATAATGTCATTAAATTACACAACTTTATTTAATATAATACTAAAAAATATGAATGAAAAAAAATTTAACTACTAAATATAATCATACTTTATATTCATTAATATACCATAATTAGCATATAAGTATAATTTAATAATATATATATATATATATATATATATATATGTCTCCTTCGTTTTGGGTTATTGTATCTATTTGCAATGTCTTTAAAGACCTCTGTTTTGAATGGATAAAATCTTCCATTACTCGTGAAGTAAATTTATTACAACAAGATTCAATCTATAGCATCAACAGCATAAAACGAAAACAAAACCAGATCAACTTCTTACAAAAAGAAATTCATTACAAAAAAATTAAACAACAAGTTCAAATTCCAGCCATATAACAGTGAATTGACCAACTACTAAAACAATTTGAAATCGATTTATATGCTGAGCATCCTAATTATATATATATATATATATATATATATATAAAACTTAAAATAATTAATTTATTTTATATAATTAAACTCGTAACCCAGTCATTCTCCGAATCTACTTTTAAAACATGGAGTACAACTTATTCTATCAGTTCTGCGGTCTAGTTTTCATGTTTTAACCTCACCTGTTATATATAACATATTTCTTCATCTGGAATGATTGGGTTTTATTCTTCTTGGATTCAAAAATCAAAGGTCCCTGGGACAAAGATATGAATCCTTCATTGACTGATCAACGAGTTACTATACAATAGTTTCAGCCATCTGAAGGAGCGCAATACCTGCAAGGTGCAGATACCCAAACAAAAATTTGGAAAAACCATTGGTATTTAACCCATTGAGGTAACTGTAAAATACAATGGAGGGCCTATTTCTATATTAACAGTAAGGGCTAAACTCTATGGAAGGTAAAGGCCTCTTAACAAACTTCCTGAAACTAGTATGCAATATTTCCATTATATACTGTCCTTGAGAAATCTATAGATGGCTCGGTCTCCGCTTCCCAGAATCTGTCCTCAACCGCTTTACAGGATTTGCCCAGCCAACAGATCCACTGGCCCCATTTGCTTGTTGAGATGGCTGGCGCACCCACCCTTGAGCACTCTGCTGAGCCAGTCTGGCATCCTTCGGGACTGAACTTGGCCCTGGACTTCTTATAGTAGGACCCATGCTAGGTGGTGAGACAGGACCAGCTGACCCAGTCCTAGGCTTAACCAATGATTTCTCCCTCTCATTTCTTCTCTTCTTGCATACAACCAGTTCACCTGGATGAGTAAGCGGTGCAGAATTGTCCTGCTGAAGTTGCTCTCGGGTGTTACCACAACCAATTCCAGTTCTTGATTCCTTCTGCGGCACATGCACTCTAATCCTGCCGCTTTCACCACTCGAAACGAATCCCCGTTGCAGTTGCTTCTGTGAAGGGCATGAATCACTTTCCACCTCATTTATCAGCTTCTGCCTCCTGCTTTGAGTAACAGCCAATTGCCTCGGGGATGTTACAGTACTGACAGGAGTTTGACCAGCTAAAGAAAGTGCACTTCTTGCCCCTCGGAAGTCCATATCAGGAAATACAACCTTCAAGATATCAAAAAAGAGATCATGGACTTTCCTTGCTTCAGATCTTACCTGTGAATAATGATCAGCCCATGAGAACTTAACACATTCAGAAGATAAGAGTTTGACAGAGATTGTAAATTCTCCTAAGCAGTGAGAATCAGTGGAGACCATAAAAATATACTAATCTCATTATCAATATTCAATAGCAATCTTGAAATACAGTAAAAGATGTAGATGCATGCCATTCCATTTTTCGCAGCAAGTTTAAAGAAGAATTACTATGACGTATTGGTTGGATACAAAGATCAAGACATAACTCTTGATAAATTCTTTTTAACATACCAGTTGGATAATGGATATATAGATGGAGGCATATCGATAATGAAAATTAGAATCAGGACTTCACATATTAAGACTTTCCCCTTTTGCTTCAATAATATCACACATGTATATAATAAATTACACAGGTACATCTTTCTTGGGATTAAATGTCAAAACTTTTCCTTCAAACATCAACTAGTACATGAACATCCACTATCAACCATTAACTCCAATTGATTGGAATTATAGACATGCAAACCCTTGAATTAGAAGATGCAAATCCGCCATAGACATAATCATCAAGATCTGTTTGAAAATTAACTCATATACAAGGTTACATCAAGATCAATGACTAGTTTAAGGTAAGTGGATTCATCACTTGTATTCATAATTTATCATTTGTTGTCTTCATTCATTGAATGACAACTTCACAAAACAAAAATAATAAATATTACGCTAGAGTTAAATACCTTGGAGATATGTATTCCAAATTACATCATTGTATAGTTATATACATTCATCATATAACAATGGCTCAACCTAAGCAAAGACCTTTCCACTATAGAGGATCAAAAGCATTATTTTTTTCCAATCCCATTAATTAGATTATATTAAAAAAAATTGATATGCTTACAGTTTACCAACTACGTGCAGCCAAATGCAACCTTAAAAGATTCACACAAACTCATGCACTACTTGATTATACTATAACACTTGCCTTTTAGTTTTTCTCAATTTTCATTTAGTGTAGTGCAGCAAGTACATGTATGTGCACATTCATTCAAATATTGTTGACAGAAAAATTTTTTAAAAAAAAGAAAGAAACTAAAACACTAGTACTTTGCACCTAAGTCTAAATGGAACCAGATGCATCAAATAGTTTCTTTCTATAAGGCCATCTATGATAAATTAGAGAAAAGGAAACGGGCCAAAGAGCAAGATAGAATACCAATGACAGGTATAACTCATGCATCTTCAGACTCCATTTAAAATTATTTATGGAATTTCTTTTCAAACTTTGGTTTATAATAGTGGTGTGCTTTCTACCAAGCATGTGTTTGGGTTTCGGTTTGAAGGACCCCAAATGATAATCCAAACACATGTAGAAGTATCTGGACCAAACATACATTTGTAGCCTTTTAATAAGAATACCAGACAAGCTATAAATCGTTTTCAGGAACCAGTTACTTTCCATATCCAAAAGAGGATACAAATGCAATCAGTTAGTTAGTGCACCAGTTTCTACCAAAGGCCAAAAGGCAAGCAAATCATTTTGTACAACGATACAGATAAGAAATCTCACCTCATGCGAGAACCCATAAAAATCCATTGCACTCTTCAACATGAACTGCACATCACACACAAGCTCCAACACTCCACTATACTCCAACCTATCAATTCGCTGATCAATCCTTCGAAGATCCAACAAAATATTCCCTGATCCACCAGTGTACCCAGAATTTTCAATTTTCTTCCACAGATCTGTTAGCAAAGGCACAATTTGATGACCTTCCTTGTCTATTCTCCTTTGGAACTTGCTAATTACATTCTTGCACTGCAAGAGCAAAAATTGCATGAGTTCAAATAGCTACAGTACATGAGCAAGAAGACAATAAAAATAAAGGGAACATCTTCAATGGAGATAATTAAAGTTATAGATGTTCAATTATATAACAAGTAATGGCAAAAAATTGGACAATCAACTTCATCATGGTGCAGGGTAGGAATCTATAGGGTTTGCAACCATAAAGGAAACTTTTAAGGATTTGTAAAAAATTGAGTGCAGAAAAGCTAGCATCTAAGGATGAAAAGAGTTGACACAGAAAACGGAGGTTAGTGAGGAGCTTCTAGATCACAAGATTAAAGTTCAGAGAAATCACTATAGTTTTCTGATTGACAGTTCCTATGACCAGCAGTAAGACCCATTCCATCCAGGAAAACACATAAAGATCTCTTTAGTGACACGTACCTTTCTCTGGATGATTTCAGGCATTTTAGCACCATTACCCGTACACCCACTTGAATTGATAGGCTTCCCCTCCCATTTTTCTCTGGATTGTTCACCACCATCCTCTGAAGGAGCAGAAATGCAACTCAATCGACTAGACTTAGGTGAGCCATGCATTTTAGACATATTAGTTACTCTCTTTGAAGATAAACTTCGCTTATTTTTTAACAATGACTCATTCTGATCATGCCTGGTGGCAGTGGAGTCTCCAAATGATTTAGCTTCTGGGTCAGTCCTTGATTGTGCATTATATTTATGGTCTGCTTGGACAGTCAAAAGAGATGAATCTCCCCGTTGAAGAGATGCCATCTCACTGCCAGACTTTTCCTCAGGTCGTTCCACAGCATGACAGGGTCGAACACGACGACTACGTTTACGTTTAATTTTTGGTTGCAAAACTTGTTCATCTTCACCTTCCTCACGATCATGAATCCAACTGCCAGACTGTTGATGATCAATGTGAGAATCACCAGATACCGCAATTTCCCCTTCCTCTAACTCATCTGACTGGCAAAAATTCCAGAAGAAATATAATCAGAATGGGATAGAGAAAGCCAACCACTCAAAACAAAAGAGTTGAAAATTCAATATACAAAGCAGAGATACATACCATCCTTTTGGAAATGGAACTTGGCCTAGCATCTAATGCAGAGAGGGAACCAAATTTCTGAGAGGAAACTGAAGAAAATACCGTTTGCGTCAATCTTTGACCGTCTGAGGATGATCTTGAGAAACCATCTTCTTCAACCATATGATTGTTTCTCGCACTTTCTGAAGACCGAGGAAATTCATATCCAGCATCACAAAGTGGACCATCTTCTTCCAATTGATCTTTATCAATTGGTTGAGTTCTATCAACCCCACTATACCCGTCATCTTCAAATTCTCCTATTTCCCCTTCTTCATGTGCAGAATATCCATTTCTTTCTTCAGAACTTGCTTCAGAGGATTCTCCATTTTCATCTTCTAACTCTTTATAACTAGGATGCTTTTTTCCCTTGGGCCGTCCCCTTCTCCTTTCAGTTTTTGCAGACACATCAGAACCCATTTCACTGGATTCCATGCCAATACTACCACCCAATAAAGTATTCTTTGATGGTTTTTTTGATAAAGCAGCAATAGTGGCATTCACTTCTCTTGTACTGGCTTTAAGCCACTTAGGCACCTCATCATACCGTGTCATCTCCTCACTCCAATCCAGTTCTTCGTCCATTTGATCAAACAGTTCAACTTCCTCTTTACTCCGGGCAATCATGCGATTTACCTCCTGTAGGGAGGGTACATCATGGAGAGTTTCTTGATACCTTTCTTCATCATGTAATAATGTCTCCAAAGTCAAGCGTCTCTCTTCATGTGTTGTTCTCTGATCAAAGCGTCCAGCATTGATAACCTCATCAGCCATATCAATCTTATATTGTTGAATATTGTTCCTTATGAGGCTCTCAATGGATCCCATATAGCGATCTTTGCCTGCAAGTTCATCCTCCAAATCAACGGTGCCTCCACTTCTCAGTTCATCCTCTTTTTGATGGCTAGAAATTTTGTCAACAACTGCTTCCATGTAGATAACTTTGACTTCTCTTGTCTGTCCAATGCGATGAGCTCTTGCAACTGCCTGCTCCTCATTTTTTGGGTTTGGATCAGGATCATATATGATAACTGTGTCAGCAGACTGAAGGTTAAGGCCTCGCCCAGCAGCTCTAATACTAAGCAAGAAGATGAAACAGTCTGAACCAGTGCTATTAAAGTCCACTATAGCTGATTCACGGTCTTCCAAACTAGTTGTCCCATCAATTCTTCTATACAGAAGTCGTCGCCATTGCAGGTATTCTTCCAATATGTCTAGGAGTTTCGTCATGGTACTAAAGAGCAGAACTCGATGTCCAGTTCTTTGAAGTTTTATAAGGATCCTATCGAGGATCCACAATTTCCCACAAGAGTTTACAAGGAAATCTTTGGATAAGTCATTAAAGTATGGGTAATTAAGCAATGGATGATTGCAAGTTTTACGCAGCTCCATGCATCTATTATTTAAAGTTTTATACTGCTTCATCTGGTAGACTGGATTCTTTTGAACCCTAAGCTTCTCTTCCTCAGGATCAAGCCGAAGGGTGCCAGTGAATTTGACCCAATCATAAATGGCACTCTGAATAGCTGACATTTTACATCGTAAAACTATGGAGACCTGCAATGCAGCATTGATATTAGGAGCGAGCTAACAGATAGAGAGAAAATGGTCAAGTAAGACTACCCCACTCATACCTTTGGTGGTAGCGAGCCTTCAACATCTTCGACACGACGCCTGAGCATGAAAGGCTCAAGAATCTGATGAAGTCGATGAATGATGATCACTTTCTTCTCTGTCTCAAGCCAATCATCCTCTGCATTTTGGGTAGGACCTTCCTTTTGAAAAGGTTTTGAAAACCAATCATGAAATGCTTTCCGATTGTCAAAAACCTCTGGAAGAAGTAAATTTAAAAGTGACCAGAGTTCCTTCAGATCATTCTGCAGGGAAAGTCACATCATTTATAAATCCATGAAGCAAATTAGCGCTATACCATGTATTTATTTGATTTAACAATTACTGTTGACATAAAATTAGCATACAAAACATATGCTTCAATATTCTAAACATGAACTTTTTTTTTTTAATTAAGAATTCAATATTAAAATCATGAGTCACTTGTCAGAGAAATTTTCAGTGGTGTCCGGGCCAACTTGCACTCACTGCGACTAATCCATCTCCCCATTCCTGCTTTATCACATTAACAGTGACTACCTAAATGAGCACTAATAGAATAATCCTATGCGACCAAAGTTAAGGTTACAGGAGACCTTATTCAAGATTTTGACTTCATAATTGAAATTCAGGCTTATAATAAAAACACAATAGCATCTGACAGAGTAAATTATAGTAAGCAACCTAGTGAACCATATATTACTGCTATGTGTCTCAGTCTCCTATTGGGATGCTTAGCATCACATCAGCCATCAGGTTTGGTGGGCAGGCAATGCAAAACTAGGTCCATAACATTCACACTAAATCTAACCTTATCAGGTACTTTTCTTTAAAGGCAAAACAATGTTAAAGAAAATTTAATTTTTCATATGGTCCAACTAAATATCTGCTTCTATTGCCTACTCGTCCTGACTACTCAGAAAGGAAACTATAGAATAAGACCATTCATATATGGGACCCATACAACATATCTCCAAGTTATCAAGAAAACAAGAGCTTTAAGTTCAGATGCAAATATCGGCAAGTTAATTTACTCCAGTATTAGTTTGCAGCCCCCTGGTATAATTGTCATTGCAAATATTTATCATGTGAAAGAACAAAGAAAAATTTTGATACCAAGGGAAGCACAAGCTGCAGAACAGAATAGAAAACTACAAACTTTATGATAAAATATATCCAAAGTGGTACACAACAGACAAAAATGAATACATACAGATACTATTACTTAAAACAATGCATATTGTATCAAAGCAAAGCTGACCTGTAACGGTGTTCCTGTCAGAAGCAGACGCCTCTGACAACGATATCTATCGAGATCACGTGCTAGAACTGAATCCCTATCCTTCATCCTCTGTGCTTCATCAATTATGATATACTTCCAATCAATTTTTGACAATTTTGACCGGTCATACATGATGAACTCATAAGTTGTCACAAGGACATTAAATTTCATAGCAGAAACCACCTACATATATAACAGGAAAGGACATTCAGGTGCAATTTTTACAATAATCTTAAGTAACTAAGCAGATGCCCACTTACTTGAGAAAATAATTTTGATCGTTGATCCTTCCCTCCAACATAATATATGCATGATACAGATGGTAACCAATTATACAACTCACTCTGCATAATTAAAACAATTTGCTGTTGAAAAGCAGCCACAAAGAAAAGAAATATTTTTGAAATGATGTAGTGTACAAGCTCACCTTCCAGTTAACCAGAACAGCATTTGGGACTATTATAAGATGTGGGCCATAGTTTCCTTTAAATTCCATCAAGTAAGCAATTAATGCCATAACCTGGGGAGAGAAGAAATATTCTCAGAGGGTACATACAAGTATCACCATAAAATATTATGCAGTAAAATGAAAAAAAAAACACTTAAAAAAAGTATAATTGTCCTATATGAATGTCCTGAGTATAAAATAACAAACTTAATTATGAAGTGTTAAGTCACTAAGCTTCAAAATAAAATAAATAATGTTCTTCCCATGGGAAGCAAGGGCACAGCAAGTATAACACTAACCTGTACAGTTTTTCCAAGACCCATCTCATCTGCTAAAATTCCATTTAACTTGTTGTTATACAAAGAAAGCATCCATTGCAAGCCAACCTTCAAAAATAACATGTCAAAGCATTAAGAACTTTCTCAAGAAGATAACATAAAGCAATCATCTAAGGAATAACAATTTCATCAAACATAGCAACCTACAAGTTGATAGTCTCTCAAGCTTCCAGTTCGTAACATTGATGGTTGCCTTATGACCTTTTCATTCACAGCATGAGCAAGGGTGTAATACCTGGTAGTGAACAATAATAGTTACCATTAGATTCATTATTCTAAAGAAACAATTTAGAAAAAGTTCAGGAAACACTGATATATAAACAAGATCAGAGAATTACAATAACAATAAGAAAAGTTTAGTTGCTTAAACTTATTTTGAGCCAACATATAGCACTATCAACACATCCGCCAGAATTTTTATGCCAAGAATTGAGACAATATTTATTAAACATATATATACAAAAACTCACTTGCTGACAGATGAACTGTCTTGAGGAGCATTCATCTCCATAAAACGATTTCTAATCATCACTTCCTCTCCAGCACAAGCAGCTGCAGCTCTGACTTCTTCTTCAGAAAGACCCTTTAGTCAGAAAACAGAGAATAGATTAGTTATATATATATAATCCAAGGTGTGGAATTTTGAAAAGAATATGTTCAAATAGCATCTGGTAGAAAAATTAAAGACAAAATCCTCAAAAAACAAATTAAATTTGTATTGAAAAAAAAAAAAGCACAGAAACAGCAAGACTTTTTCTTCAGATACTGGAATTTTTATTTATTTTTATCTAACTTTTGTTACAGATTATTGAAGCATACCTGCAACCGTGCAGCAGCTGCAGCAGCTCTTGCTGCCTCTTCCATTTCCTGTTGATTTTTAGCAGCAGTTATCTTACTTCCCAATTTTTGTAGATACTCTTCTGTCTGTGATAAGAAAGATGAAAGAACAGCATATCTCTCTGCAGCATCACCTGGCATGCTAGTCTGCTGCTCCAACAGCATCTCCCTATATCTGTCAACATCATTATTTTTCAAGGCTTCCATCCTTTTGTTCCTGTCATCATCTTTACGTTTTGAGAACTCCCTCAACATTCTCTCATGATATTTGCCCACCCCCCTGTTGCGGGCAGTTCGAGCATCACGAACTGCCCAGTGTGCCTCAAGAAGCTTCTTACGCCACTGAAATATAGCTTTGAGTTGCTTCTCCCTTAAAGCTCTCTGAGAGGCTTGCACTTGTCTAGAAAGTTCTATACGCTGACGCTCACACAGCCTAACAAACTTACGATATGGCCTGTCAGGCATTAGCATTATCTCTTGTTGCTGTTGATCAATCTCATCCCTCAATCTTGCCTGAAGATCTATAAGGTGAAGCTTTCTCCCTTCAATTTGCAACCTCAACACAAGATCTGGCCTAATTCTTTTTCTCTCTAAGTTCACTGCTAGTAAACCTTCAATCTTCTTTAAATTTTCTGCCCTTTTCTTGTTAAGTACTTCCATGCCTTCCTCATAAAGAAGATCTTTGACATCATATGCCAGTGACAAACTATTGTTGTTGTTCACCATCATCGATGACCCAAAAGAGTCATGTTTCCTAGTGAAGAAAGGGAAATCAAAAAGGGGTCCATGATATTTTCTGGCAGTTGCCACATCCTTTGACTGGGCAACAGTGCTTGCTTGTGCAGGTTTCTTATTTTGCACGGTGTCAGGTATGGAAGCCTGCAATACAATGGCCTTTCCCCTATCTAATGGCAACTCAGTTCTAACAGGAGTTCTGTTAATTCCATGCTCACTTTCCTGGTCTGACTTAATTGATTGCTGCTCTTCCTTTCCAGCAGAAGCAGATTCCTTAGTCGCAACTGGCATAGCTTGCATATGAACTGCTGCAACAGTGGATTTCTCATCTCTGGAAAAGGCTTCCTGTTTCGAAAAATTATGTCCATTAATTGCTCTGACAGATTGTGAATCCTTCGCATTAGAATCTATGTGCCTTGGGTGTTCTGCCACAATACTGCCAGCAGATTTGTCTAGATTTTGTCCTCCTGCAGGATGAATTGTCTGCTGCACTTGCAACTCAAGAGGTGGTGGAACAATAGCCTGAAGAAGTTCTTGGGGGAGAGTACCTTCTCCTTTCTATCAACCAACAGAAAAAGAATCAGTGAGTACAATATCCACAAAGATTATAAACAGCACAAGTACACCTATGGCACATACATAGTCAGATGCAAACAGAATGAGAAAGGAAGCACATGTTTAACCTTCAGCCTCCTAAATGCTAGTATCTGTGCTTTAAGAACATGCAATTGCTGTTTGGTAAATCCAGGTCGTTGTTGAGGCATCTGAGCTGATGGCCCTTGGGATTTGACATGATTTCCTGAACCCCCTTCATTTGTAGCAGCTTGAGGAGAAGATTGGTTTAACTGCCTGATGTACTGAATTTGCTGAGAATCTGGACCCGATAGTGATCTTTTTGAATTTGAATGATGATCGGCAACTAGGTTCATGTTAGTAGAAGATTGTTGGGGATGTATAGGAGGCAGTCCATTTCCAACTACAACTGGTTGCCTCAGAGATGCTTGAGACTCCCTGCTATGAATGCTAAATTGCTGCACTGACATGTCACCGGTGCTACCGGCTGTACCAGCATTTGTTGGTGGGCCAAAATGGCTGGGCGGAACTGTCTGCCTGGCTTTTGCAGAACCCGACTGCCCAGACACATCACTTGATAAATTAGCATGTGCTGGTTTCTCACTTGCAACCACTGGAGAAGTAACTAGCTGCTTTGAAACAGGGACAGGTGATGACTGAGAACCAATGTTGCTCTCATTTGGCTTTTGTTGTGAAACCATCCTTGATTGCATCATTGGAATGAGCTGTGCCATAAAGTTAGCATTTGCTGGATGTGATAGATCGATGTTATGTTCATGTGCCCATGCCTGCATAGCCTGCAATTGAGCAGACGCTGCAATCTGATTGTTCACAACATTTTGGATGCCCTGCTGAGTTGTTGATGCTTGTATAGGTCTTATCATATTTCCAGGCATTAAGTGTCCAATGGCCGGTTGGGTTGAAGACTTCCCCTCACTCTTATGATCAGTTGCTAACTGATGTCCTTGCTCAATCTGCTTTTCTCCACGAGCAAATTGTTCAGATGAATTCTTGGGGGTCGAACATTGAGCTTGATTAACTGCCTGCAAAGAAATTAGATCTTGCCTTTTCAAATTTCCCATACGCATTTCCTGGTCCTTCACAGTTGAAGGGCCTAACATTCCCATTTTAGTTTGCTGCTGTGACTGCATTGCCAAAGCAGACTTCTGTTGGGTAGCCTGCAGAGCATATTGAAGGTATGCTTGATGCACAGGATTTAGCATATGCTGCTCAGCGCCTTGACCCCTGATCTGGGACTCCTGGCTGGAACCATGCTGAGCTAAATCAATGAAATTCCGAGACTGCTGAGGCAGTTGCATGGCACTGGGAGATGAGAAATTGTTACTCCCAAATACCCCTTGAAGCCCTGCTTGATATGCTAAAAATGCTTCATTCCCTTCGGGCTTTCTAAGTAGTTGCTGTTGCAATGACTGCATAAGCAAATAGTTGAGTAGAAGTCATCATTCCATAACATTAATGATTTGGAGATAGATTGCACAAAAAGCAAAACAGATATAATGGTCCAACATAACATCAATAATTGCAATGAGATACAAATGTAAATTTCCTTCGATATCAAGACACGGCAAGTATACAAATTCTTGCCATAGTACAGCAAAGCGAATTCGATACTCAAGGAGTTCTGACCGTATTCATGACTGAAGACCTTAGAAAATAAATAAAATGGCGGAAAAGAAAATTCAAAGGGGAATTATAAAGGCTACTAGTAAAATCCTAAGAAAAAAAGTGTCTTCTACTGAAGTAACATTCATAAAAGCAGAAATAAGACAATGGTTATGGCAGATTCTTAAGCACCATCACCACCACCACACATGCACAAAATGGGTCATATATTGATGATCACGCCATTTTGAGAAGAAGTCAATAAAATGATGATTTTCCCATCTAAGTTTCCATAAAATAGAAAACTACAAGTTAACAAGAAACAGACGATCTCAATTAACAACATCACAAGGATTTTACTGCAAATAACAGAAGTGAGAGACACAAGGAACAGTAAGGCTAAAATTGACAACATGCAGAAGTTGACAAAAACAACTTTTAAAAAGTTGCAACTGGAGCTTGTCTGATCATAATCCACAGCTAATCAACATGTAAACTTAGGTGAATTTGATGTCATGGGTTCCCCCTTCCTAGATTGTAGACCTCCTATCACAATATGGGGGGGGGGGGGGGGGGGGGGGGGGGGGGCGGGG
>JASKGM010000013.1:6336104-6370352 GCA_034509205.1 Ceratonia siliqua | reverse complement strand
CCACAAAAAAAAAAAACCCCCCCCCCCCCCCCCCCCCCAAAAAAAGGTGTAAACTGCAAGACAAGTACCTGAAGAGAGGGGGAGTTCATAGACAAAATCAAGGATTTATAGTTTATTAACCAGATGTTTCTATATCCTCATCAGTGTCTACAAGGAAATTCCCAAGAAGATTGCAGAAAAGAAATGGCATATGCAGAATAGTTATTATTTACTTATAATTCAACATCACATATGAACAGAAAATAAATGCAAGACTAATAAGAAAAAAAATTCCAAGTCTACAGCACTGTTCATATTATTGTGATTTAAGGTATATTGATTAAACAATATTGGCACTTAGTTCCACCCAAGCAGCTCCAGGTTCAATACCTCCATCAGTTTCCATATTCAACTAAATTAACATAACGTTAGTTTGACTCCTCGAATACTAGAAAATTAATTGGTTTAAAAAAATCACAAACCTGACCTACTAGTCTAACTATATGTTCTATGGTACATCCCAGTCGGAGGAGTATTAAATGCAAATTTCACTACAACCCATTTCCAACAGCACATTCCCCATTTTTAAAGACCAACAGGTATTACAATCAAACCCCATTAATGGTACAACTAGAAAGCACCTTGCAAAAACTTCTAAGAGTGCATATTCTACTAAATTATCATAGAAATTCAGCTGAACCCATAAATCCACACCTGCCTAGAACCTATCTGCTGCTGCTGCTGCTGCTGCAACGTGTCCAACCCCAAGTGCGACGTCGACACTGCCGACGATGAAGAAGATGGTGACGCAGCTGACGATGTGGATGTGGCACGCCCTGCCGGCCCCACCCCCGGGTTCCGGCCGGGCCCCCCACCACCACCGGCACCAGTAGAATGCATGCAATTAGCCCAGAATTCAAAAGGAAACGTCCCAAAATCGCCAATTCAAATCACCCACAGTAAAAAACAAAATTAATTAAAACTAACGAAGAAGAATCTCAAATCCCTCCAAAAATTCAAGAGACCCGCATTTTTTCCCTCCGATCCCAACGTTCAAAAACCATCGTCACCATTTTTTTTTCTCTATCTACAGTCTCCCTCTAGCTGCAGCTGCCACCAATTTTCTCTCTCTAAAGGCCGCAACTTTCGGAACATTGGACAATAGATCTTCCGGAGCTAAGGCCACAGAGAAGCGAACTTGACTGAATCGGTGATTCCCCTGTGTGGGTCGCACGCGATTTTGCAATTTCCAGTCAAACCCTAGGATATATATTTTTCTTTTATTTATATTTTCTTTTTAAAAGGGTGTTTATTTTTTTGGTATTTGGTGATGCAAGCCTCGGGGCTCAGTGCCTCTCGCCTTTATGCCAAAATAAGGTAGGGTCCGGGTCACTACGGTTACAGATTTACAGACACTATCAATTGAGATTGCCCCTGATTTTGGTAATAACTAGTTTGACACACATGCGCGTGTGCCATTGCCCGCGCGTGAACACCAACCCCCATAACCTTTGTGTGTGTGACTCCAACGACACCTCATGAGTGCTACAATTGTTTGATACTTCGTGTAATTGTGTTATGACTAGTCCCTTTGATATTTGTACTCCTATGAATGCTATGATTGGCTTCATATATGGAGCAATAGGAAATATTTTTGGTATTAGGGTAGTATTAAAAATTTGATACTAGTATTATTAATATTTTGAAATATAAGTAATTATTTATTAAATTTTAATAATGAATTCAATCAAAAGTTAAATGTTAAATACATGATAAAATATGAATGACAATAATACTAAAATATTTTCATATTTATGTGATTACACATGTGTGAGTTTATAACTAGTTTGGGATGTAAAATATTCTACCCTAGAAAGAATAATTAAACTATTTCCATGTGAATGATTTTTGTGGTAGAAAATTGTTCATAGTATTCACCAAACAAGAACTAAGATCTTCTTCTATAGGACAATTATAAGTATAAAGAGTTGAATTTTTTTAATGCAAACAAGAGTTATGATTTTTTTGCACTAAAATTCAAATAACTCCTTTAACTTTGATCTTTAACGAATGAAATTCCTTAATTTTAATTTTGATAAATTAAATGATTACTTAAGCTTGCAATATATGATAAATAACCATCTCATTCGCCAAAAATTAAAGACAAACAAATAAGGTAAATTAACTGGATTAAATTTTGATTAAACTTGATTCAACAAGTATACTTTTAAATAGTTTTTTTAAATTGTGATTTTATATAAAAAAATTTGAAGCATAATTATTTGTCAAGGAATCAAGGTAATCAACGATATAAGTAACATAGATAAGCTTTTTTCTTTTTTGGTACAAAAAGAGAATAAATAAAGAACTCTACTCCAAGAAATGATTTAGGAAAAGCATCTTCCACAAGAGCAAAATGAATGCAAAGGATTTTTAAATATAAAATAATAATATCATTTTTTATTAAAATATAAAATATTTAACTTAGATTAATAAGTTATAAGGCAACAAAAATTCTCAAAATAAACCCTTCTCAATAAAAAATCATTAATTTTCTTTTGTTTCTTAAAGAAAATGTATAATTTCTATAAAAGATTGCTTTATGTGGTGTGGAAAACATAATTAATTTGTTAATTAATATTATTTTTAAATATGTATTAATTATTGAATATCAGACTCTATCATTTTGACACATATGGTAATATTATAATTTCTTAATAATATTCCTTCTAGTTATAAATTGGTGTTAAGTTTGATGTGTATATATTTTTTGAGATAATATGAACATAAATATCATAGTGTGTTAATATAATTAATGACACATAATTATTATGAAATGGTTAATTAATATAATATTATTATATCATTCAATTATAATAATTATTCTTTTTATAAAAAATAAATAATTATTCTCACAAAGATTTAATAAATTTAATTTATTAAAGCCAAGCTCTAACACCATAATGAAAGATAAGATAAGACAGTCCAAAACTCACTCTACCCTAATAAGGATAAGACAAATCTTCACCTTTTGAAAATTTTGTAGGTAGATGAGGACTGTCAAAATAAGCTGAACCCATCGGGTTAGCTTAGTTCATTTTGCAAAAGAGGCAAGTTGGGTTGAAAAAATCCAACCCATCCCACCCCACCTAAGAGGTGGGCTAACTCGAGCCTTGCCCTTTTTTTTTTTACACATAGCCAAAGGGCCCAAAATGGTGGGTTTTGGCCATTGCTTCTTAACCTACTAGGTTGAGTCCCTCTTCCAGAGAAAAATTGACAATTTCCTTTTCCCTCAAATCCCTTTATCCCTCAGACCCTCTCGCTCTTCTTCGAACCCCCTCATGCTCAAGCTCATGTTGCTTCCTAGCCGCCATAGTCACAGTCAACTGGTGAGCATGAGCAAAGAAAATCTGCTACTAATGAGTTGGAATTCCCAGCATGGGAGGCGACTGAGGCATGTTGTTAGGAACGTTTTATGAGACCAACCTAGCCCCATGAGATTGGAAAATGGGACGTAATGGAAGCATGGCCTGAGGTCCAAGCTTGTTTAGAATCTTTGATGGCGTCCTCATGCTGCGTCACATTAAGCTCGATCAAAATCTTAGCGACATTACTTATGCCAAATACCCTATGGACATTAGCAAACTTCTGAGGGTTGTTTGGCAGAAAACACAATGCGAACACGTATTCTTGTGTGCATTTCCGACACTGATTCTTACATGTGGTGTACGAAAAACTGGACGATGACATTTTTGATCATTCTACTGTCACAACTGCTAACCAACACTCTAAGATTTCCATCAAACTAATTAATAATATTTCATAATGTAATACTATTTAATTATTTAAAAATAGTTTCATAATCCAATAATTAATACCATAATTTCCAAGACTAGGTTTGAGAGAGAAAGATAGTGTGTAAGTAATGAATAATGAGAATAATTAAGAAATGGTGTAGAATATGGAGAGTTAATCATGTAATTTGGTATTAATGGAACTATACTGAGTCATTAACAATCTGGAATTTTGGTAGGATGGCCCGCTTTAACCCATAACCCGCTAAGGAGTAGGGTAAGCTGAGAGTTATCCAAATTGCCCTACCCCACCAAGGGGCATGTCAAGGCAAGGCGGGCCAGCTTATCTTGACAAGTTTAGGTATATCTTTATTTAAAAAATATATAGACAGATTCGGATCCAGAGGTCTTTCTAGCAATATATTGACCGTTTATTTACTTTGAACGGTTACGATGAGACTTCGGGATAGCAAAATAAAAAATATCATGACCATCCAAAATGAATGGATAACCAGGATTGAAGAAAAATAACTGGTCGAATCTTGATCCATGAATAATGAATATATTTTTGTTAAGTAAGATTACTTTTTTATAATATAATAATAATTTAAAAATAAAATATCATAAGTACATTATTAAATAAATAAAAAAATTCATCAATATATTTAAAATGATCCTTTAGAAATAGTATTAAATATAATTCTCAGAAAGGGAAGCTATGGTACGGAGAGTTCTACTTCTCAAGAAATTAAATTTTTATTATTATTAAATACATGTTAAGATTTTCAAATTAATTAAAAGTTAATAAATTTTTAAATGAGAATCTCAAAATATATTTAACTAATAATAAAAAGACTCAATCTCTTAAAAATAGAGCTAAGCACCATTCTAAACATTATTTATAAATTGATTGTGGAGCATACATGCTTCAAGTTGAAATAATTTAAAGATATTTATTTTCTTTGTATTAATGTTATTTTTACAAATCTCACAAGTTTAATTTATCTTATTTTACATCATTACATATATTATATTACTTTAAATTGTAACCTCTTTTAATATGATACATAATAAGTTTTTATAATTCGTAAGATTAAAATTTTTCTATGTCTATAATAGTTATTAATTTTTTAGAAAAAAAAAATTTTTGATGGTGATTGCTTCTGGGTAAGGTATTAAATTTTATTTCGAGACACTGTTTAGATAACTTAAGAAATAAAAACGTTTTAAAAATTTTGTTGAAATAAAATATTTTTGAAGAAACATTTCGAATAAATTCAAATAATAATTTTTTTAATTTTAAATTATTCTAACATGATAGTAATAGTATATATATATATAATTAAATAACATATTATTGAATAATTATATTTTCATTCAAATAAAATTAATATAATTAATGTTCATAAATTTTGAAAATATTTAATATATATAAAACTTAATGAAAATTATATATTATAATCAAAATCTCAAATTAATTTCTTTGGATTATAAAGTTTTTCACTTAAAATACTTTAACATTGGCATAGTTCAACTTCAACATTATAATAAATTAACTCAACTCAAAAAATGTCAAGCATTCAATTGACATATGTCACAACGTAACGGCCAGTAAAAAGTCATCATTTTATGACTTTAGACGCGTAAGGGAAATGCAGAAAAAAAATGAAGTCGCCACCAATTAATTAAAAGGATAATTGTGATCCTAAAGAAAGAAAGAAAAACTGGCCTTTTGAACTAGAAGAAGCGTTGGGGAGTCTAATTACGCGTGGGGAAGGTGTTAGGTACCCCACAACATCCATCCCTAAAGATGGTTATCATAAATTGTTTGTGCTTAAAAATTTAATGTATTTTAATTATCTCTTTTTTATTAATACAATGATAAAGGACAAAGATAAAGAAAAAAAGAACTAGACATACCTTACTAAGTAAGTGCCTACGTACTGTAAAAAGGATCAAGGTCAATGTAATTTGAGATATTTTGATAAATTGATTAGGTGATATGTATGATCTCTGGCCTAAAAAAGTTATGATATTACGGGAAGATAAACTTCCACTTAAAACCTTGAAAAAAAGTTAGGATATTTGGGGAGAACAAATCTCCATTAAAAGCCTATGAAAATTAGAACTTTAGACAAGAATAAACTTCCACTGAAAGCCTATAGGAATTAAGACTTTAGGGGAAGCTGGATTTTCACTTAAGCTTAAGACACTATGGGAGAACAATTTTCCACATAATGTTTGAGAAAGAAAAGTCAAAATAATGGAAATTCATTATTCCTGACCAAAATCTCGATAAAAATGAAATTACTTAGACTTTCAGGGTTAAAGCAAAAATTCCAAAAAGTGACCTAAGAATATTAGGTTTTATGAAACTCACTGGAAAATACTTAACAAACTCAATTTAAAATCCAATTAGTTGGGCCCTTAGAACATCTTTTGTAAAAAGTATATTAAGTGAACTTTTGAAATCTCTTAAAAATTGGGCCTTTTGAATATTTTTTGTGACCTAGGCCTTCGGAATCCCAAATGATCTTTATTTACAAAAATGGACCATAGCCCTTCAATTTCTTCAAGGCCTTTTAGAGCCTCACTACCCAAATAAATTTTATTAAGTTGGGTTTTAAAGAAGGATTAGGTAAAGGGTCCTTTGGGTTTAAAGCCTTTTTATATTCAATTTAATCATGTTCTCTTTTGAGAAAAAAATAAGGTGTATAGGACACCTGAGTTAAAAATAAAAATTAGTATACCATCCCAGTGTAATAAAATAAAAATGAGAAAAAGATAATAAAAAATAATGATAAAATAAGCTAGCTTAAACAGATTAAATGAAACAAAATAGACTAATGGGAAACATAATTAAAATAAAGTAACAGGAGTAAAAAATAAAAACTTATAACACTATATCAGAAAGTATAAACAAACATGCAAGAAGAAAAGAAAAATACTAACGCATTACATCATCCTAATTAATGATAGAAGGTGAATCTAAACAAACACATTACATAACACCAGACAAAATTTATACCTTACTAAACAAATAAATAATCAAACAAAAAAACAATTAGAGTAAAATAACATATGACATTTTGAGCTCATAGGCGAAGGATGTTCAATATCTGAACTCAATCATGAACCAATTGGGAACATTGAATCATTTGCCCAATTAAAAGCTTTAAAATCGAATTTGAAAATTATAGAACAGATAGATCAAAGATGGATCCAAAGCCCATACCCCATTCTGAAGTATTGTTTTCTCAAAATCAATTCTGGTTCATAATGAAGGTAAATTTATAGTCGAATACAGTTTAAATCAAAGTCAATTTTAGTATGACAGATTCTAATCCAATCCGAATTTAAGAATAGATAGATATAAAAAGGAAAGAATTCGTCTTTAAAATAATAAGTTTAAGAACTTGCAACTAGAACTAATACTGAAATTAACATTTCAATGAACCTGTGATCAAAATCAATTTGAAAGAACAGAGTGATGAATCAGAAAACTAGGATCAAATCCTACATTGTGAACCAGTACCAAGACTTAGGTTTTTTTAATACCCAATTGGGGAACCAGTGAACCAGAATCCAGCTTTTAGAAGAATAAGGTATGAGCTTATGGTAGAAAATCAAGACCACCGAACACTCCTGCTTGTGTGTCCTTTAGGAACAAAGGAGTTGCTAAGCATCACGGCTCACCGAAAATAAAACATTCAAAGGAAAATACTTGCTTGAAGAATGATTTCTTCACCAAATTTGAGCCTTCAACCTTTATTCTTTCGTCCAAATCCCTTTTGTTTCCTCTATCTCCAAAGCCCTTCTCCTCCTTCTTATAATTGAAGCATGAGACTAAATCTCAGTGCTTTCTGAAGCAATCTTGCGAACAGGACTGACAAGCAGCCACGAATCACTAAAGTAGAGATGTTGTCGCGCATGGCCCTGAAAACCATAGGTTGAAACCTACATAGATGAGACCAAAGGACACAAAATCAAAGGCTAGGGCTTCATTTGCTAAAAATAGGGGAGACCAAAGAATGACTTGGCCAAAAGCCAAAAAATGAGGAGCTTGGTAAGGGAATGCGACATATTGCAAGAGTCAGTGGCTATGGCTCAATTTGGGGATATGGTTAAAATAATGGTTAACTAGGTTTGGGAGAGAAATTAAGAGTGATGGCTAAGGTTTCAAAGGGAAATGTGAGATTGGCCATGAAGGGAAGATGTTATAAGTGGTTAGGGTTTCAAGGAGGAAGTTGAATCAACTAAAAGGGAAGGGCATCTGAACATGGGGGTGGGGGTCTAGTAGGGTTACTTTGGGTGAGGGGGTAACCTAGGTTGAGTTGCATATTGGTGTTGGATTGGACCGAGCACATAGGCTGATGGAGTGGGCCAAGTGAGGTGTCGGGTGTGTTTTTTTTCAGGTTGAATGAAATACATAAAGAGTTTGGGCTAAAGGTTTTGGCACAAAAAAAATACAAATACGAATTAGGCCAAGAAAAAAGTTGGGTTAGGATAAGAGAGACTAAAAATAAAAACAAGTGAGAAGAGAGTTTGGGCTAAGAATAAGAAAGCATTTTTTGTTTCCACTTTTCATTTTTTTTTGTTATTTTGTTTTCATATTTTTCTATTTGTATTACTTGTTCTCCTTTTTTTTTCTTCAAATAAAACTAAAACATTGTAATTTTCTTATATATTTTTTATTTTGTCTTTTTATATTTATGTGTTTGATTTTGAATTTCTTCTCTTTGTGTTTTTGTATTTTGATATTTTATTTATTTAAAGTAAAATAAATGACAAAATTGGATGTTTACAATATATAAGATAAAAGTAGGAGAAAATGTCTTATAATATATAATTTAATTTTTAATTTTTTAAGCAATTATGCTAATGAATTCCGGCACGATGCTTGAAGAATACAAAATTGAGTTTGAGATCAATAGATTAAAAAAGAAAAAACCTCATCACTGGAACATTGAAATAGATAAAAATTTAAAAAATATTTTCAATTAGTTTGATGCCTTAATAATTATGGCTACCTCTTACAACTAAAGCATTCCACACCTTAATTAATTTAGACGTTAATGAGTTCGGGGTAAGCTAACTCTCAATGCAATAAAATAAGTGAGTTAACTCTGAGGCACTTGATTAGTACAAAGCTTCACCTCGAAATATTTCTAGGATTATTGTAATATAATATTAGTTGTTAATATTTTATTATATAATTTTTTTAAATTATGAGTAAATTAATTATTAAAATTTTAAAAATAATTATTTATATATCAAAATATTTATAATAACAATATTCAAATTAATATTAAAAATATACTTGATTACTAGACCATATTGTTACATAACATTAATTTTTTATAAAATAATCACAATTATCTTAAACTTTGATTCTTTTATAAATAGTAACTGAATTTTAAATTTTGAAAAAAAAAACCCTTAAACTCAAAATAAACCATTTCATTCTAATTCAATAAGTACAAATAGCGGATTTAAATCTTATTTAGTTGAGTTGAGTGAATTGTGGTCGTTTAACCACATTTCATTTCATTTTAATTATATATAATAAAAAAATTATATATCATGATTATTTAAAAATAAATAAATATTAAAATTTAATTATAAATTTGCATGGGAACTAAATAATATTTGGATAGTGCAGCACATAATCGGAAGAGAATAATCCCAGAGAGATCCACGGTCAGACCTAGCGTCCAAAACCTCTTGATAATTCAGGTTCAAATTCAAAGACACCATCTTTTTATCGCCCAAGTAGTTTCAGAAGGTGATTTAGTGGAAAAACATAGAGTCATTTTAAAAGTGAGTGTAGGATTGTATCTGTTATGCTAAGGCACGTGACCTAGCATTTACTCTTCTTATCTGCCTAGGTTGAGGTGTGCAGCCTTGTCTGTGGTGTTCACAATGTTTTGTACCTTGCCTACTTCATTGCAGTTTGCTGGTTTTATCTCTTTCGCTCATCACTCTTTGTTTTTTTTCTGTTTATTTGTATCTTGTAGAGATATGTTTCTTTGCTTTTTGACTTTTCTGTGCTTCTGTTATATAGCCTTAATTTATCATTTATTGCTCTCCAGGGCTTTCATGTATATACCCAGCCTTTTGTATGTTCTCCTTGCAAGTTGAATAAAAACTTATTTTCTTAGTTTTATCTTTGTGGTATCAGAGCACTTCCGGGAGGCTTGAGATATGCTCATCCACCATTGTTATCTGTCTTGTTGAGCTATGTCAGAGACTAGCCATCATGATGATGAGTCTACAGAGATCACCACCATCACTGGTTTGGGAAGCAGCTCTCTTGTCGGTAAAGCAGGTAGTACGGATGTCACCTCCCCGTATTACCTGCATCCTGTTGATCACACTGGTCAAGTTCTCGTCACAGATCCGTTGCGTGATGGCAACTTCATGGAATGGGCGAGTGACATTCAGAAGATCTTATTTGTGAAAAATAAAATGGGGTTTATTGATGGCAGCTTATCTAGGCCAGCTGAAGATTCCCCATAATGTATAAGCTGGTGTCGTTGTGATGCTCTTGTCAGGAATTGGCTTAAGAATGCAATGACCAAGGAGGTGAAGAGCAGTGTGAGGTATGCCCAAACTGCCCGAGATATCTGGATGGACTTGCAGCAGCGCTTTGGGAAAGTTTCAGCTCCAAGGGTCTATGAAATCAGAAGATAAATTTCACAGATCAGACAAGAAAAGGATTCTGTCTCAACTTATTACACTAAACTGAAAGCTCTATGGGATGAGATGCAAGCTATATTTCCCATGCCTAAATGTACCTGTAATGGGTGTACTTGTCATGTTGCACCTGCAATCTTCCTCAGAAGCTATGTGAAAGGGTTAAACAGGAGCATCTATATGAGTTTCTAATGGGTTTAGATGAACACTTTGGGATAACCAGGACTCAAATCCTTGGTACTCAACCTACTCCCTCTCTTGGAAATGCCTATCATCTCATTTCTGAGAATGAGCAACACAGAAAGATTTCTCTCTCTCAAAGACCCAGTGTGGAAGCTTCAGCTTTCCAAGTTCATGGAAAACGTGAAGAGAACCCAGCATGGGACCATAGGGGTGGTAGGCAAGATAAACCCAAATGTAAACACTGTCAGAAGATTGGTCACAGTGAAGAGAGATGTTTTGAAATAATTGGGTATCCTGCTGGCTGGAAAGGAAGAAACAATCGTGACACAGGAAAATGGGAGAAAGATGCTGGTCCTAATGAGCACCAAAACTGGCCGAAGGCTGCTCAAGTAGAGAGTGAGGCTTCTTCTATTTCTGGAATGACTCAAGCTCAGTATAATCAGCTTCTACAGAATCTGAGAAAGGAAAGAAGTCTGAAAATCGAAGAAAATTCTTCTGCTCCTTTGGCAAATACGACTGGTAAGCTCAATTTTAAAAAACCTTGGATACTTGATACTGGCGCTACTGAACATATTACTTGTGACCACAGATTGTTTAATGAAACGAAAGCCATTGGAGAGCTTCCAGTGAAAATTCCTAATGGTGACTCAGTTCCAATTGAAAGCATTGGAGAAATTTACCTTCCAAATGTGATGAAAATATCCAATGTGTTGAACATACCATACTTCAAATGCAATTTATTATCTGTTAGTAAGCTAACAAAGGAGTTTAATTGTTCCTTAATATTTGCTGAAGATCTATAATGCAGGACTTACATTCGAAGACTCAGATTAGTCTAGGTAAAGAAAAGAATGGATTATATTACTTAGAGCCTATGTCAAGTAGAGGCAAGGTGATGGCTGCAAGCAGAAGTGAAGGATCTGAAATTTGGCATAAAAGATTAGGGCATGCATCTAAAGGAAAAATTCAAAAAATTAAGTCTTTTTGTAGTAGTGTTGACGATAACAGTATTTTGTTTTGTGATGCATGTATAAGAGCAAAACAGACAAGACTGCCTTTTCCTGTTAGCTCTATTAAAACTATCACTTGTTTTGAATTAATACATTGTGATATTTGGGGGCCTTACAAAGTTGCATCTTTTTCTGGAGCTCATTATTTTTTATCTATTGTGGATGATTTCAGTAGAGATGTCTAGGTTTATCTGCTGAAACAAAAATATGAAGTGAGTCATTTTTTGATTATATTTTGTAATATGGTGAAAACTCAGTTTGGAAAGCAGGTTAAACAAATCAGAACAGATAATGGTCCTGAATTTCATTCAAGCCACATGATTAGATATTATGAGAAACATGGTATTTTGTTACAAACCACGTGCACTTATACTCCCCAACAAAATGGGGTAGTAGAAAGGAAGCATAAATATATCCTTGAAACTGCTAAAGCTCTTATGTTTCATGCAGGACTTCTAGTAAAATTTTAGGGAGAATGTGTTCTAACTGCAGTTTATTTAATTAACAGGATACCATCAAGGGCCATAAAGGATAAGACTCCCTATGAGATCTTGCTTGAAAAGAAGCCTACCTATGAGCATCTAAGAGTTTTTGGATGTTTAGTCTACATTCATGAGAATGGTAAAGGAAGGGATAAATTCAGTGAGAGGGGGAGAGTAGGTATTTTTTTGGGTAATCCGAATGGTAAAAAAGGATACAGAATCTATGATCCTAAACAGCGCATAATTCATACATTTAGAGATGTGACATTCATTGAAGAAGTATTTCCTTACAAAGATCTGTACAGTGAAATAACACGAACTGTGAGTTCTATAGAGGCTGAAGATACATGCAATTAGGATTTTAATGTAAGGTCGTGTAATTCTTGGACCTATGAAGATGGGCCAAGTGACTCTGTTAGCTCAATACCCGTGGCAACACGACAAGCTATTGACTCTTATTTACAAAATATTAGAACCGAGTTGGACTCAATGATGAGTCAAAACTCAACGCAAAATGGGATGCCTAACCTTGCACATCAAAGTTTTTATGAAGCTTAGTCAGCACCTATTTAGATAGACGTTGTTCAAGAACCCAATCTAGAAGGGAGCTTTCAACTTGATTTTACTGGAAGTAACCTAGACATTCAAGACAGGACCTCATTAGAGAAGAAAGACGCTACTCGTGAATCAGATGAAGGGATAATTAACCAGCCTCATACTGTCCGTCCTCAACGGATGAATATCTGGAATCATATGAGGTGGAAATCCCAAACTCGTTTACTGTTTATAATGTCGCTTATCCCCTCTCTTCTCAAGTATCCTATCAAAAATTTAAACCATTTCACAGGGCTTACTTGAGCAGTATTACTCAACATGATGAACCAAAGAGTTTTTCAGAAGCAGTAAAAGGAAAACATTGGCAAGAAGCTACGCAGAGGGAGATACAAGCTCTTGAAAATAATGAGACTTGGACCTTGGAAGAAATTCCAGGGGGAAGAAGGCCATAGATTCAAAATGGGTCTATAAGATCAAATACAAGCCCAATGGAGAGATAGATAGATACAAGGCTCGTCTGGTTGCAAGAGGTTTCTCTCAAATTGAAGGGGTGGACTTTTATGAGACTTTCGCCCCGGTTGCAAAACTTGTTACTTTGAGATGCTTACTTGCAGTTGCTGCTGAGAAAGCTTGGGAAATTCACCAACTAGATGTAAATAATGCCTTTCTTTATGGTGATCTTGATGAAGAAGTCTACATGCGAATACCTCAAGGTTTTACTCATCAAGGAGAAACCAGAGTATACAGGTTGCAAAAATCCTTGTATGGTTTAAAGCAAGCTCCTAGAAATTGGTATCAAAAATTTACAAATGCTCTCTTAGAAGTTGGATTCATGCAATCCAAGGCAGATCATTCCTTATTTGTGTGGAAGAATGGTCACAGATTTATTGCTGCATTAATATATGTTGATGATGTTATAGTTGCAGGGAATGACAGTGAGAAAATTAGTGAAGTGAAGATGTACTTAGATGTAAAATTTAGCATCAAAGATCTTGGCACTTTAAAATACTTTCTCGGCATAGAAGTTGCTCGTTCATCTCATGGGATCGTCTTAAATCAGCAGAAGTACACTCTTGACATTCTAGAAGAGTCAGGAATGCAAGCTTGTCGTCCGTGTGCATCTCTCATAGAGCAGAATCAAAAATTCTATGCAGACATTAATGGTCCCAGCACTAATGAAGGTAGATACAGACGTTTGGTAGGACTTTTGTTGTATCTAACTATCACCATACCAGATATAACCTATGCAGTGAATTTGCTAAGTCAGTTTGTTAATGCTCCTAAGCAAGTTCACATGACAGCTGCAGAACGTGTTCTTAGATATTTGAAGATGGCACCGGGGCAAGGCATTCTCTTACCTACTGTAGGTGACTTAATTCTTCAGGCATATTGTGATACTGATTTGGGAGGTTGTCGTGTAAATCGCAGATCATGCACTGGTTACTTCATCACTCTTGGAGGAGCTCCAGTTTCTTGGAGAACCAAGAAGCAGTCTGTTGTAGCACGATCATCTGCTGAAGCTGAGTACAGAGCTATGGCAACCACTGTCAGTGAGCTATTGTGGTTACGATGGTTGTTGATTGACTTGTAAGCTTCTTAGGCCAATCCGACTGTTCTTTTCTGTGACAATCAAGCAACACTTCACATTGCCGCCAACCCTGTTTTTCATGAGCGCATGAAACACGTTGAGATGGATTGTCATTTTGTTAGAGAAAGAGTGCAGTCGAAGGAAATTGCTCCCACCAAGATATGGACAGGAATACAACTTGCTGATATTTTTACAAAAGGTTTGAACCATGATAGATTTAAAAACTTGATCAACAAGCTGGGTGTTCTAGACTTACACATGCCAGCTTGAGGGGGAGTGTAGGATTGTCTCTGTTATGCTAAGGCACACGACCTAGCATTTACTATCTACTTATCTGCCTAGGTTGAGGTATGCAGCCTTATCTGTGGTGTTCACAATGTTTTGTACCTTGCCTACTTCATAGCAGTTTGCTAGTTTTATCTCTTCCGCTCATCACTCTTTGTTTTTTTTTCTGTTTATTTGTATCTTGTAGAGATATGTTTCTTTGTTTTTTGACTTTTTCTGTGCTTGTGTTAGATAGCATTAACTTTATCATTTATTGCTCTTCAGGGCTTTCGTGTATATACCCAGCGTCTTGTATGTTCTCCTTGCAAGTTGAATAAAAACTTCTTTTCTTAGTTTTATCTTTAGTGAGTAACTGCATTTTTCTGCATAAACATTGTGAGTTGTATGATGTTTTAGGGAGGAATAGTGGAAAAGATGTCCATAATAATTGGGAGATTCCCCATTAATGGAGCTTTCGTTAATGGTGTTTTGGGGGATGGGTTATCCGAGATGAGAGAGAAATGAAGGAGAAAGGAAAAAGCATACACAATATTGTTTTCATTTAAGAAATTGAGAAAATATTTTTATATGTTTGTCTAATTATACAGTGACTGTTTAATGAATCATATGCTATATACATGGGGGAATTCTAAGCTACCGCCCCACTTTGGGGCGGTAGCTTAGACTTTTCAATTTTTTTTTATTTTTTTTATTTTTAAAACATTTTTATATTTTTAAAAAATATTTTTATTTATGAATGAATAATGTCAAAAAAATTATAGATGAATAGTGTATAAAAGATGTAAAAAAATTTTTAAAAAATTTTAAAATGTTTTAAAAAATTCTCAAAAAATTATATAACCTAGATAATAATTAATTAATGTTAAAAAGTAAAAAAAATTGAGATAAAAAAATACATAAATTAAAAAACCAGGATACCGAAGTTATGCTACAGCCATAGCAAACGCCATATACATGTCTACAAATTTTGTTAATTTTTGTGTTAGTTGCGTTTGTGATTTTTCTAATTTATTAAAATTATAATTTTGATTTCCTTAATTCTATCTTATACAATATAGTTCCTATATTTTTATCAAACTTATAATTTTGGTCTTTTAGAATAAAATAAAAAGAATTAAAACTATAATTTTACTATAATTTTAATAAAATTATATTATTTATGATTAAATTAAGAAATTTTAATTTTAATTTTAATAAATTAAGAAATCAAAAATATAATTAACACAAATTTTTTTAACATAATTAGACAAAAGAGTGTATTATTATTATTTAGTTTAAGGGTTTTTTTTAATTTTTAATTTTATTATAATTATTTATAAAAGGGTTAAAGTTGAAGGTTCTGCACAAATATTTTTATTTTTTAAATAAAATATAACATAAGTGATAAAAACTCAAGTATGGTCACTTGAATTAAGTTTTTATAATAAAATTTTCTATCAACTTATTGTAGTTTTTTTTAATAAACTTTTTAAAGTATGCAATTTTCAAAACAAAATTCATTTTTATATAAGTTAAAATTGTATTTTCTTATAACAAACACTATGTAAAAACTAAAGTTTTAATTTTTTTATACTAAATAACCATTTCGATATATACAAGTATTTCAATTACAAAACAAATATAAGGATTCTAGTTCGAGAAATCATAAATGTTCAGTATACACTAAAGGATTACAATTTTATTAAAAGATATTTTAAAATGCATGTAAAAAAATTTTTTTAAATTAAATCATGATTATTTAATTCACATTAAATGAAGACAATTTAACTGGAGCATTGGATACAAATCGAAGAGCCCTTAAGCAGATTCATATTAAAAATATTAAGGGTTAAAAAAATATTAAATAAAACATATTAAGGGTTACAAATTCATATGTGGTTATGAATTGATTTGAATCTTATCAACTGTGCTCTCCCTTTCCCTCGTCTCTCTCTACCTTTCTTATTTATGGCTCTGTTTCTTTTTCTTGTTGAAGCCATCGTGGTGGCCACGCTTTAGCTGGGCTTTCAGTCCTCTCAAAGTCCAATCACACCAACGTAACTAACCAACGCAAAATCCAGTTGCAGCCATGGAAGGCTTCACGATTCCACGTCCTGCCCGGAATGAACTCTTCCCACTTCCCGTTTCCACTTCATTTCCAAAATCAACATTCGTTACCCGCCAAAATCGCAAATTTTCGATTTCGACAGGTAATTTCTTTACTGAATTGTTCTCTTCCTTTTAGTTCCCCATTTTGTGACCTAGCACGGGTACGGCAAATATAAGCAGTACTCGTACCAGGTACGTTTAGGGTATGGATGCTGTTAGGTTCCTTTTCTTTGTTTTGGGAGTCTTTAAGTTCGGTTTGGGCATGGCTCTCCGGCAGAAAAATGCAGGGGCCAACAAGTTCACGGTCATGGAGTCATCCATCTGAGCTTGATTGCTTTCTCCTCCCTCTCACCTCCGTTCTGCAGTGTCTCAAAGTGAAGGGAGGCCGCAAGTCGTGCTGTAATTCTGGTCCCTTTCTCACTCTGCACTGTATTGTTGGTCGATCATTTTGTTAATGGTGGGCTGTGGAGTAGTGGACCTGAATGGTGGGCTCGTGGCACAATAGCAGCTATATCCACACCCACAAACTAATTAAACCATATTTTTTCTGTTATATTCTTTAAATAATATATATGTTGCCTTTTTCCTCCATTCTTTTTGGTAAGGTTTTCCTCCATTTTTAAATATACTGTATTTTTTTTTCTTAACGATCAATTTTATTTTATCAAATCTTTAGTGAATTTTAATTTTCTTATTTAATAATACTTTCTATTTAGAACTTAATATCTTTAATTTTTTGTGTGGAATTATATGAATACTTAATTTATTTTAGTGAATTAAATTATTTTGTTGGTTGACTATGCATTATAAAATATTTATTATATATTTTTATTGTTTATAGAAATCGGTATCTTATATTTTAAAAAAATTGCCGTGCAACATAGGTGACCTATGTTTAGGACATGTACTCAACGATTGAGCTATATTCTGGTTCATAGGCGACAATCCCACTTCACGTCAGGTGTTGAATGCTTACTTAGTTAAAAGCGTTTTTTTTTTTTTTGCTTAGTGGTTCTCCCTCGACTATTGAATTATATGATACTAAAAATTGTGACTTGGGACTCAAATTGTGAGATTTGAAGAACGCCCTTCGTTGGCACTTAAATGACTTATATTGATGAGGCGTAGTTCACTAATTTCATTCATGCAAGCCGAGTTTCTCAGTAAGCTCGGCATAAGAAAATGTGAACAAAAAAAGGTTAAAGCCAATAACAACTCTCTGAAATTTCTAAAATATGCAATTAAAATTTACATGTTAGTTTTTAATAGTCTGATACGCAAAGTTGTCGTGCTGGAAATTGACATGATAAATTGTCCGTCTTGATGTTGAGACTAAATCAAAACCATCAACTAAGTTCATTTTCCTTTATCTTGCTCTGCTGATGCTATTCAAATTGATGATGTTCATCTTAATAATTTTAAGAGCAAAATCAATGTTGCCATTTATCAAGTTTCCATGCAAATAAATAATAGAATACTTGGCTCATATAAGTTGTATTGTTGAAATAGTCTTCCATGTTGTCATTGCATTTGTTCAATGAGCAGAAAACCATAGTTATTGACTTATTGGCAAGATGGGTTTCAAATTAAATATTTATTTTGCATGGTCTCTGGGTTTCTTTGCCTTCTTTACCTTTGTTATGATATATGTTCTTCTCTGGCTGATACAGCAGCTTGATATCAGTCTTTGGCACTATGCAGGCTTTGTAACGGAAACTGTATCTTTTCGCTTCTCTAGCAAATTGTCGCCTCGAACTCGAACTCTCAAAGAACAACATGGCTTGCAGATTCGTGCAAGGAGCACATCAGGTTGCTATAGTTAATCATGTAAATAGTCTCAAGATATCTTTTAATGTTCTTTATGTTCAAAGGATATAGTAGTTACCATGTGACTTTTCAGCATCATCACAGCCCCTTACTGAAGAACTCATAGAGGAAAAACTGAAGGATAACCCTGTGAGTGGGGATTCCATTCGCCATAGGTTTCTCACTTTTTATGCTTCCTGCGGTCACAAGGTCCTTCCTAGTTCTTCTCTGGTTCCAGATGACCCCACAGTTCTACTGACAATAGCAGGAATGCTTCAATTCAAGCCTATATTCCTAGGGAAGGTTTGAGTTTTATTGTGAAATGTTAATGAGGAATTTGTTTATTTCAATTGAAAATCTACCAGGACTAGGGTAACATCAAGTTTATGAACTGTGTAAGCATATTGTGCTTAGGTTCCAAGAGAAGTACCTTGTGCAACAACTGCACAAAGGTGCATACGTACTAATGATGTGGAGAATGTTGGCCGAACAACTCGACATCATACATTTTTTGAGATGCTTGGAAACTTCAGCTTTGGTGATTACTTCAAAAAAGAAGCAATTAAATGGGCATGGGAGCTTACAACCATAGAGTAAGCATAAAGGTCCATTTCATAATTTGGTGAATTATACTCGTGTTTCAATCATCCTGTAATAGTGAGAGGCTCGAAATTATATTGCTCTTCTTGAAATATATGTCTTAGAGACAATTTGGACTTTGGGCTGAGAGTACATCCTCTCTTCAGCATGCTATCTACAGTACTCCTTTAAAAATTCTCCATTAAATATGCTACTTGGAATTGAACTTCACAACTTCAGTTTTGAATTTTAAATGACATGACATAACTGTACGGTACATTAAAATGCGTTGTTGTAGCTTATAAGTGACATATGGGCCTATCAGATAATTATATTTTTTATATGCAGATAGTTGCATGACCTTGCCTGCTAAAAATGATCATGTCCTTTATTTACTTGCAGGTTTGGTTTGCCAGCAGACAGATTATGGGTTAGTGTATATAAAGACGATGATGAGGCTTTTGCAATATGGTCTGATGAGGTTAGCTGTAAAGTAAATTTCCTTAAGCACTATTTGCTTAAAATACTACCTTTTAATTCTGAGTTTCTAATCAACAAATTGTGTGCCTAGGCAGAATGATACGTTAACTCTATGGTCTTAGTTTCTGTGCAGGTGGGTGTTCCAGTTGAGCGTATAAAGAAGTTGGGTGAAGAGGACAACTTCTGGATCAGTGGAGTGACTGGTCCCTGTGGTCCTTGCTCAGAAATTTATTATGATTTTCATCCTGAGAGGGGATATGAAGATGCTGTAAGTATGAAATTGTTTGAGTGATTCAAAATCACTTCATGGAAATGACTTACTATATTTTGCATTCAAAATATCAGGATCTTGGTGATGATACAAGGTTCATAGAGTTCTACAATCTAGTTTTCATGCAATACAATAAAAAGGATGATGGTTCTCTTGAACCTCTAAAGCAGAAGAACATAGATACTGGGCTTGGCCTGGAGCGTATGGCCCGCATCCTTCAAAAGGTATTCATTGACTTGATTGTTGTGAAAGTTGTCATTAACCATTTCGTTTCATAGAAGTATATCTAGAGCAGTATAAGTATCATCCCATATGCTTCTGAACTTCTTTTTGTATATGGTCTTTTATTTCTGCAGGTTCCAAACAACTATGAAACTGACTTGATATATCCCATCATAGAGAAGGCCTCTGAATTAGCAAATGTTTCATATTCTGTTGCAGATGATCAAACGAAGATGAATCTGAAAGTATGACTATCTTTGAACAACCTACGCTACAATTTCAAATAGTTGGTTGTAACCTATAGTTGTCTTCTTTACTACTCTAAATGTGCATCATTTTTTTTATCCTACTTAGATTATAGGAGATCACATGCGTGCAATTGTATATCTCATCTCTGATGGGGTTGTCCCATCAAATATTGGGAGAGGTTATGTAGTTCGGCGTCTAATCAGAAGGGCTGTCCGTACAGGCAGGTTGCTTGGTATAAAAGGTGATGGTTGCGGAAACCTTGAAGGAGCATTTCTACCAGCCATTGCTGAGAAAGTATTGGAATTAAGCACCCATATTGATTCTGATGTAAAGGGCAGAGCACCCCGTATCCTTGAGGAGTTGAAGAGAGAAGAGCTTCGGTTTGTGCAGACATTGGAGAGAGGAGAAAAGTTGCTTGAGGAGAAGCTTGCTGACGCTTTATCAAGTGCAGAAAAAAATGGAACTCTACCTTGCTTGTCTGGCGAAGATGTGTTTCTTTTGTATGATACATTTGGATACCCGGTCGAAATAACAAAAGAAGTGGCTGAAGAACGTGGTGTGAGTATTGATATGAATAGTTTTGATATTGAGATGGAGAAGCAAAGGCGCCAATCTCAGGCTGCGCATAATACTGTCAAACTTGCCATGGGAAATGGAGCAGATATTGCGGAAAATATAACTGACACTGAATTTATTGGATATGACAGTCTTTATGCTAAAGCAGTAGTAGAAAGCCTTGCAGTGAATGGTGATCCAGCAGTACTGGCTAGTGAAGGGAGTAACGTGGAAGTTTTGCTCAACAAGACTCCTTTTTATGCTGAATCAGGGGGACAAATTGGAGATAATGGTTTTCTATATATTGCGGAGGGTGAAAATCAACTGAAAGCTGTTGTGGAGATAATAGATGTTCAGAAGTCTTTGGGTAACATATTTGTTCATAAGGGAACAGTAAGAGAGGGATTTCTAGAAGTCGGCAAAGAAGTGGAAGCAGCAGTGGATGTCAAACTGAGGCAACGAGCTAAGGTAGAAGAACAACTTGCCTGTCATTGCATTTCCCAATAAGTAAATCTTTACTCATTGTATTATGTGGTAAAGACAAATCCTTACATCTAGTAATGTTCATATTTGAGCTTACTAGTTGCGCAGACTCAAGGATTTGAATATTACATGTTTTTTTATTGCTACTTGCTACTGATTTCTGTTAGTCCTCTAGATTACATGTAAGTTTCATTTGTTCTTTGCAGGTTCATCATACTGCTACTCACCTACTACAAGCTGCACTTAAAAAGGTTATTGGTCCGGAGACTTCACAAGCTGGTTCTTTGGTGGCATTTGACCGCCTTAGGTTTGATTTCAACTTCCATCGACCACTTCTTGACAGTGAGCTTGCAGATATTGAAGGACTAATCAATGGATGGATTGAGAATGCAACACTTCTTCAAACCAAAGTGATGCCTCTTGTTGATGCAAAAAGAGCTGGAGCTATAGCAATGTTTGGAGAAAAATATGGAGAAGAGGTTTTACTGCATACTCTCTTGATGTTGAGCTTTAATTTTCAATTAGCTCACTTCTGTTTTGGTCATTTGAGCATCTAGGTTACATGTTTGATGAATGATGTATTTGATCTGTCATATCCTAGTCCATCAAGGATGGTTTAATTCTAAGGGCCCTTCACCACTTTTAAGATATGGAATCTTCATGCAACCTCTTGTGGTTCTCAATGAATTTGTTGTATTGCAGGTACGTGTTGTAGAGGTTCCTGGTGTATCCATGGAACTTTGCGGTGGGACCCATGTCAGTAATACTTCTGAAATTCGTGGTTTTAAGATAATCTCGGAGCAGGGTATTGCATCTGGGATCAGGCGTATAGAAGCTGTAGCTGGTGAAGCTTTCATTGAATATGTCAATGCCAGAGATTTTTATTTGAAGCAGCTATGTTCCACTCTCAAAGTATGGTTAATGATCTTGGCTTTTCATAATCCTGCTTATGTTTCAAAAATTTATAATTGATCCTCGGGGGAACTAGTTTACATTTATCTTTCATCTGCATGGACAATTTGTTGAATTTTGTGATACTGTTTATATTCATGTGATCATTTTGGCCCCATTTCTTAATATTAATATCCTCATGTGCAATAGCATACATTGACATTTCCTATTGTTTCCTTTTCCTATTTACAATTGACACGATAGTTACTTTACTTGCGTTAGGTATTAAACTTTTTTATTTTCTATAGATCTCCTCATGAGAGGGCAAGATCTTTAATCTGGAAGCCCTATTTAGTACGTAGGCCTTATATAGGCATTTTTTACCCTTAGGAATTCCATCTAATTTGGTCCACGGTGGATTAAGCATAACACATTATGGTTTCTGATATTGCTCATATATTTGGGTTCCTTGTTGCATATGTAGTCACAACTCACAAGCAAGGAACATAGCCAAGTATGTAAATAAGTCAAATGTATCCTATGATGTTTTGTGTCTGTAACTTTTAACTGAAATCTTAATGAAATAAAACAGCCTGTGGACATTATTGACTTAATCATTCCGCATCTGTCACCATTCCTTTCCTTCAAGCAAACTGTAATCAAGTCTACCATATGCTATGTAGTCCGTACTATTTATTTTGCATGGCTTACCTTTTAATGTTTCCTTATGAAGGTGAAACCTGAAGAAGTGACAATGAGAGTAGAAAACCTATTAGAGGAGTTAAGGGTAGCAAAAAATGAAAATTCTGCTTTGCGTGCGAAAGCAGCAGTCTACAAAGCATCAGTTATTGCAAGCAAAGCGCTGTTAGTGGGAAATTCGAAACAGTTCAGGTAATGTTCCTCCGTATGTTTCATTTGTTGCTTTTAGTTAGGGGAGAGGGTTTCTTTTCCTGTGAGCATCAATCGATAATTTTTCTGATTGATTATTATACTGCCTATTGCATAATTGATAATTTTTCTGATTGATTATTATACCGCCTATCGCATATAATAGAAAAATAAAATAAAATTGAAAGATGTTCTGTGAAATAGAGAGGTCTTCAATTTTTTTTACTTAAAGTTTTCCATGTCATAGCCAAAGAAATCTGACAATTAAGAAGCAGTGATTGCATCATGTCATTGATAGTCCTTCAAATATCTTTGCTGCGGATACTACAATAACGGCTAGAACCTGAGAGCCATCTCCTTTGTATATGTATTTTCCCGATCTCGTAAAAAATTCATAGTATGAACTAGAGAAGGAAAAACAAAAATGAAACACAAATGCACTGTAGTGGGCAGATGTATGACATCTATTTTGTTGATCTGAATTTTGCTTCAGGGTACTAGTTGAGTGTTTGGATGATGTCGATGCTGATTCACTAAAAAGTGCTGCAGAATATTTACTGGAAACACTAGCAGATCCAGCAGCTATCATACTGGGCTCAAGTCCAGGTGAAAATAAGGTTAGTCTGGTTGCTGCTTTCACTCCAGGGATTGTTGATCAGGGAATTCAGGCAGGTAAGTTTATAGGGCAGATAGCAAAATTATGTGGTGGGGGAGGGGGAGGAAGGCCCAATTTTGCTCAGGCAGGTGGGAAGAAGCCTGAGAATTTGGCAAGTTCCCTTGAGAAGGCCCAATCAGAGCTTGTAGCTATTCTATCTGAGAAGGGAAGATGAGATCAAATACCCTTAGCAACTTTTATGCCAAAGTCATTGTTTTTGGAGACTAAATCAGAGTAAGAGGGACAGAAGCTTGGAGGAAGACCTCGTTTCAAATAGCGTAGAGCATGTACAATGTTCTCCTGATAGAACATGGTCTTCTTTCTCACACTCGATTCCAACTTGTAATTTTTGACAGCAAAGTGCCAATGGCAAGATCGCCCACTGGCCAGCATATTTGAGAAGAAAATAGAGAAAATTTATTTCTCTCCTATTCATTTTATTAAAAATAAAAATGTATAAAATTTCCAATATATATATATATATATATTTTTTTTTCATCCATTTATTTCTTTCATCCAAACAAACTTAAAAAAATAAACGTGACATGGAAACATAAATACCTCCTAAGGAAGAAGAGTAGGAGAAACAAGAATGTATCTAAATGTATAATCATAACTATTATTAGATCTAAAAGTAATAATTGTTACTAGGTGCAAGTCATTTTATTTTTATTTAAAATTTTTTATGTTTTTTATGTATTTTATTATTAATAAAAACAAAATAAAATAAAATAATCTTGTTATGTCCTGATTATTTTTTAATGAATGGTTTGTAAGAGTGAGATTCAAGTTTTACAAATAGTTATATCTTCTCTTACTTTTAAGAACGATATTATGAGAACGGAAATGGATTCTTTTACTATTTAATCACATGTTAACATATTACAATATAATAATATTATAACATATGCTAGGAAAGTTGAAGAGATTCATATTATTTGTATAGATATAATTGTATTTTATGTTCCCTTTGTCAAAATTTTAATTTCTCAATCAATTTTTTATATATTTTTTAATGATAATTATTGACATATACAAACAAAAAATCACATAAATATAAAAAATTTATATATCTCACTCTCAAACTGACTTCCCCTTCTTCACGTGAATTCCTAAATTCAATCACCATATAGTAATAATTAGTTAGTGGTTGTTATGGTGCAGTCTCATTTTTGGGACTGTATCATATATTTCAGCTCTTAATTTTTATATTTTTTTAATTTTTTGTTTCAATTTTTATTTTTATTTTTTAACATTAATTTATTATTATCTAAGTTATTAATTTTTTAAAAATATTTTTAAATTTTAAAAAAAAAATTATACTATTTATTTATAAATTTTTTGGCACTGTTTATTCATAAATATAAAATTTTTTAAAAAATATAAAAAAGTTTTAAAAAATCTATAAAAAAATATATGAAATAAATAAATAATAATTTATTAATATTAAAATTTAAAAAAATATAAAAACTATTATACCTAATTGTAATTACATAGTTCAACTTAGAAGTGCAACGCAATGAGCTTCTTCTCCAATCAATGCAACCAAGTACGTAGCCCCTCCACTGAATGCAGAATCACGCCATTCTACTTCCTCTTCCTTCTCCTCCTACACTGACCCCTATAATTACAACCGCTTCAGCCCCTCCAGGCTCCATGGCCATCATTGTTGTCATATTAGTAGCCGCTCTTTTCCTCATGGCCTTCTTCTCCATCTACGTCTGCCAGTGCGCTGATTCACCTCCCAATAGCATTCGAGCTCTCGGTGGTGTTGCCGCTTGTTCCTGGCGACCGCGTGGCCTTGATCCCACAGTCATCGAGTCATTCCCCACTCTTGAATACTCGCTGGCTAAGATTCACTAGATTGGAAAAGGCGCACTATATTGCGTCGCTTGCTTAAACGAATTCGAGGAAAAGAAAATGAAAAACTTGGAGGCTGCTCCCGTTTCGTTTAATTTTCAGAAGGTAAAATTATTTAATAATGTATAATTTTTTTATTGTTTATATTAATAATGATAATTAAAAATAGATGAAAAATTAATTAAAAAAAATTATAACTTTGATGAAATTAAGAGATCATATTATTTAAGATAAAAATTAAAAAATTAAAATTATAACTTTAATAAATTAGAAGAATAAAAAATGTAATTAAAGTATAATTATTATTGCTATTATTTTCCAAGGAAAATGCATTTATTTATACTACCATATATAATTTTGAAGCTTTTTGTTTGATATGTCTTACCCTAAAACAATTACCTAGTAAAAGAATTATGAGAATGGGATAATGGGATGAATATATCTTTTTATAGGAAAATAGTGAAAAGTTAGTTACAGGTTTAAAAATATTAAATTTTAAAATAAAATAATAATAATAAAAAGCACTAGTTAATTAGTGCATGTAAAAGGCACTAATTTCTATATAACGTTAATATTAATGTTAATTCAAGTGAATTTTTTTAATATTAAATGCTAGATAATTTCACTCCCCTAATGTTGCACTGCAGTCTGTACATAGAAAAAAAAAAAAAAACTAATGTTGAAGGTTTGAAATAGCAAAAGGGTTAAACTTTAAAAGGCATCCGGCCTGCCGGATTCGAACCAGCGACCTAAGGATCACTGTGAGACGAAACTACTACAGTCCTCCGCTCTGCCAACTGAGCTAAGGCCGGAATTTTGATTCTATGTTATTGTTTATTGACTATATTGTATTTGCTATTTGCTCTTTATCTCTTTTAACTATGTAAAAGTAATTTTTTTTGCCTAAAAGCACTAAAAAAAATAGAATCTCATTATCATCATAATATTGGCAATATATAAGATATTGACAGCCTTTTTTATTTATTTAAAAAAAACTAGTTTCCACCCAGCCCTTTATGATTTTTAAGTCATTCAATTGCTCCAATTTCCATTAAAGGCCATACTTGTTTATTTGAAGTCCTTTCAACAGCTCTAAGAATATTTACTGTTTCATCTAAGCGTGTTTAAAATTGATTTAAACCAATCCAACGATGAATATCCCTATCAATTTTCTTTAATAATAAATAACTGTTATTGACTAACTTATCTTTCTAATTCTTTTTTTGGCTTAGTTATTTCCCCCACGTCTAATTGACTAAAAAAAAAAAACTAATAGAAAGAAAATCCAAGTATAAGATCCTTATTCTGCATATATACTTTTGCCTCTTGAGTTATGTTTATCACTAATATATATATTTTTTGCATAACAAAAATGTCCAGACTTATAGAAGAAATGTAAGAGAAAGACAGATTATTTTAACACATAGGATGCATTGTAATTAATAAATGCCTTCGTATCAATAAGAAGATTATCAGTGAGATTCGAACGAAGACCTTTTAATTAACACAATTTAATTTTATTAATTCAACATGAAAGTTAAGTTTTTGTCAAAATAATATCACTTTTCTCCCCCATAATAGGTAAAGAGCTCAATCTCACACTGCACATGGTTATGTTGTAATATTTTTATAATTATTTTTTAGTATTTCTAAACACACCGTATTTTAGAACAATGCTGATATTGTATTCGTTTCTAATGATGGTGCCTTAGAAATACTGGTCAGGAATTTTCTCTATTTTTATCATCTTAATGAATTTACAAATATAAATTAAATTATATGCAAAACTAATAATACAACTGTTATGTACATGATTAAATGACTTCAATGTTACTTACTGGTTTAAACTCCTCACTCCCTCTTCAGTGTTACACTAATATCTATTGGTAAAAAAAACAGCACAATTTTTGTGTGATTACATTAGAATTTGATTAGAAAAAAAAAAGTTTAAAAGTCGGTGCTTTTTAAATAATATAATTATCTATACTAATATATATGTGTTTAGAAATTATACTATTGGACTAAATTTCTCACAATTATTCTTATATTACCATTTTAATTTTTTTTGAAGGATAGTGTGTAATTAAAATTAAAATTTTCAAATAAATTAAATTCTTATTTAAAAATGTGTTAAGATATTAATTAAAGAAGAAAATGAAGAGAGATATGAGGTGACATTTTTCACAAAAAAGGATGGGATTCCTTGAATACAGTAATATAGATGACAAATAAGATTGCCTCTAGCTATAAACTATTCCAAATGAAAAGAAGCAACAAAAAAGATTGCACAGGATATTATAACAGATACGATGATCCAAGTAATCCCACAGGATTTCGTTGTGGTTGTATCAGAGCAAGTCCTTCTTGAGGATTAATCCACTGACACTGGCTGCATGTTTTCGGCCTCTTTCCGAAGTTCTTCAAACAGGACAGACGACAAATATCGTTCCCCGAAACTTGGATGAACAGTCTGAGATTCAGACAAGCAACGATGTTCACAAGAATCAACAACAAAATTTGATAACAGAATAATGCGCAGATAATTGCATAATTTTACTGCCTGTTGTGAATTAGTCCTGAATCAAGGTGATGACTTAAGAAGCATGAACACGGTCACAACCACATGATACAGACACCACGATACAATAGAATCTTAAGTGTCATGATGCAATTTGAAGTGTTGTATTGTGTTTGATACGAGTGTCTGATACAAACAAAATTCATTTTCTGAAGCGCCGGTGCTTCATAGCTGATGACATTTGCTCAAGTTTTAACAGATGAAGCATGGATACTTTAAAAACAGAACAGTGTCATGTCTGATACATCTACCCCACTCATATCAGATACATCGTGATACTTCAAATTTTACTTGGACATTATTACATATTTTGTCATATATCATTTTGTGTTTCATATCAGTATCAATGTCCATACTTACTTCAACAACGGAACCATGCCATGTTTAATACATCTACAAGGCTCATATCAGACACATCGTGATAGTTCAAATTTTACCTAGACATTATTACATATTTCGTCATTTCGCAGTGTTTGTATTGTGTTGTATCCCATATCAGTATCAGTGTCCATACCCCATACTTGATGCTCTAAGTTTCAAGGATAAGTTCTTACCACAATAAGCTTGCCTTTGTTCTCAGGCTTCCTAGCCAATTCGAGTGCAGCAACTGTATTAGCTCCAGATGATATCCCTACCTGGAAAACAAACCCAACAAAGAAAATGAACTCCATGGCTAGAAAAGTGAAGATTCAAACTCGAAAGACTTTCAATTCTGATACACTTTAAAAGGTACAAAATTTTCTTATTCAAGAATTACCATGAGTCCTTCCTTCAAGGCCAACTGTCTGGCCATGTTAACTGCATCATCACTGCTAACCTGCAACATAAAGTTTTAAATCTTGGTTAAGAGAAACAGACAGCTATCAATCAAAGTAACTCTTTAACTAGGTGAAAGTAAAATTCTTAGTACTTACTTCAAGAACCTTATCCATTACATCCATGTCCAATATGTCTGGTTTGAAACCGACCCCATTGCCAGTAATATGATGAGGACCTGTTGTATCAATTGACAATATCAGAGTTTTAAACTTCTCGAAATAGAGTGAATGTCACCAGAGTAGAACTCTTCATGGTCGAGCCGTGAGTCTAACTTCTGAAAATTTTTAAAGGGCACAAGCTCTAAGCCTAATAAATTTCTATATAAAATAAAGTCCAAAATAGGCTGAACGATTAGGTCTATATCAACGAAGAAGATAAAATCTTATAAGGCACTGGTTTGAAAGTGAAGGCACCAAAAGATAATTTCCTCAATAAATTATTACACAGGAAATGACTATAACATTATAATATTACAACTCAGTACATCCTCCATTATCAAGCGAGTTAGTACTTTTAAATCTATCATTTTTCGTTGTGTTCTTTAAGAAGTTAAGAGGAATGAAACAGAGAATTTGAAAAAAGGAAAATGCTTACACTCTTTTCTCCTATTTGTGTATTTATTTTTTTTGAAATGAAATTACAGAGACAGCATCATGATCATTACCTGGTTTGCCACCATTCAGCACATTACTTTCAGCTGGCTCCACTCCATAAATCTGATGTAATTAGAACATTTTCAATATTTTAAATGAGTATATCTAACAGAAAATTTGTTTAATGTGGCATAATTTGAATTATGAACAACATAAATTACCTTAACATTAGGGTTTTTAGATTTCAGATATTGTCCAACTCCAGAAACAGTTCCTCCGCTACCTATTCCCATAACAAATATGTCAACTTCTCCATTTGTATCCTCCCAAATCTCAGGACCTGTTGTTTCAAAATGCACCTGCAACCCATTTTGAAGTAAATTATTGCTATTTATTGGGATGAAGAATTTTAAATTATATAATACTCATAACCGTTTGACACACTGTCATCTACATTGTGGTATTTTAGATGTCTGGAAACTTCCAAGAAGCCTCTATTTCTAATATGTCTGGTGTCACCCAATATATTAAAAGGTATAAATCCTATAGGATGCTTCCATTTTCAGCGATATCTCACTATTTCATGGATTTGAGAGTTAAGTGGGACGAGCTACCTGAGTATTGGCTGGGTTTGAAAATTGTTGCAGCATAAAACCATTGGGTGTGGATTCCAGAAGGTCATAAGCCTTCTTAACTGTTCCTCCCATTCCTTTAGTTGGGTCAGTGACGATTAATTCAGCTCCAAATGCTCTCATGGTCACCCTTCTTTCCAAGCTTGTGTAAGAAGGCATTGTAAGAACCATCTTATAACCTTTCATGGCTGCCATAAATGCCATACTTATCCCCATATTACCAGATGTGGGCTCTATCAGAGTTGTCTACAGCAAAAAATAAAGGAACTATCAGTATATCTAGCCATGAGCATCAGCAACAGAGCTTTGAATCCATAATGAATTCAACTAACCTTGCCAGGGGATATGAGATTCTTTTTTTCTGCATCATTGATCATAGCAAATGCTGGCCTGCAAAAGAAACATGTAGATGAATTCTCCTCTCCAAGATACGAAGGCCAAATAGGAGTAAAAAGGGAAATGGGAGAGACCTGTCTTTGATGCTGGAAGTGGGTTGCATCATCTCTTGCTTCACAGCAATGTAAGCTCCACATCCTTCAGTGACTTTGTTAAGATAAACAATTGGTGTTCTCCCAATCAGCTGAAAAAGAAGAAGAAAAAATATTGCTAAAGTGCAGTTTTAATATATAAACTATAAATTCACAGAAGCTATAAAATAAAAATGGCTCGAACCTCGGATCTAGGCTAAGCTACTCTAACCAATTAATATAGAGCCAGATGATCATGGTCTTTTATTTCTAATAATGTATATTAACATTTTTTTTGTTGGCCTAAGGGCAGGCCAGGCAGCCAAAAAACCCAAATTTGTTTGGGCTGGCATTTCCAAGACCTAACCTATTTATTTTCGGTCTTATATGAGCAAATCTGTCAAGCTGGACCCCTTTTGTCATTTTTAGTTAATAATCTTTATATTTTTATTTGGACCAAAAAATTATTTCTCTTTGTTTAAAATATATAATAAATGTAAGGATATTTAAATAAACATAGTAAATGCAATAGTATTTTTGTCTTTTTGTCTTAACTCAAATATTTTAAATGTCCTAATATTTATTATTTTTTAAATAAAATGATCAAAATATTCCTATATTTATTATATCTGTTAAAAAAATTAAACAAAGTAAAAAATATTCAAAAAGAATACAAGATATAATTTTTTAAGAAAAAGTAAAAAATTTTAAAAAAAATCAAAAAGTTGTAAAAAATGTCAAAAAGATACAACATATTGAAAATAGATAAATAAATAAAATAAAAAAGTGATGGGAAATAAAAATAGTAAAAGATGGTTGGTGAAAGGGGTGTATATATATAGAGTTGTTAAACTACAAGAATACAGCATTTTATCAATGGTGCTTGCAGTCTAAAAATAGCATTGTACCATATATTTTGATATTTAAATGACATATTTTTTTAATTTTGTTTTAATATTAATTAATTATTATCTAGGTTATATATTTTTTTGAGAATTTTTTTTTAATTTTTTTAATTTTTATATTATTTATTTATAATTTTTTAATATATAAAAATTTTTTAAAAATATATAACATAAATAATAATTTATTAATATTAAAAAATCAAAAAAATATATAACAAAATATAAAACCTATCCACAAACTATGGTAGGATAGATTTCACCCTTACTAATTTTGTCTCTTCCCATCATTTTATTTATTTTGTATTATTTAATTATAAAAATACTGTTCAAAGCAAACAAATTCAAAAAAAATTCAAATTTTTGTTTAAATTATAAAAAATAATTAAAAAATTAAAAAATGTGATGAAAAATAAAAATAAAAAAGTGCTGTAAAAAAATTAACGTGAAAAAAGAGCCTGTAGAAATTTTATTGAAAACTATAATTCAATATCTTTAAAAAATAATTTGGATTCAGTTACGTTTTTTTTAGTCATGATCATTCGTGGGATGAGAACAAGCATCAAAATCATAACCGGATCCACTGTCTTAAAAAGTGTAAACGGAATTATCTTAAAATCTACAGAGAATTTGAGACAGCTTTTCTTGTTGAATTCGAAACAACCCCAGAATCCCCACCCAAAAATGGCTCCACTTTTCTCCCTGCGCCCATGATCATGAAAGAATCGAAGGAAAAGACAGGGAATATTACCATTTACATGTGGCATAATATGAATGGGCAAAAATAGTTTAACCGACCAAAAACCAGTAGAGGTTGTCATGAAAACTGAAAAATCGCAGCTTTCAAAGCATAAAATTTGAATGGAGAAGTGAGAAAAAGAGGGAGAGAGAGGGATTTTAATGGAAATTGAAAGAGAGAGAGAGATTTACTTGAGAAACATGTTTCTTGATGTTGGTAGCAGGAAGATCCTTGGGGAGATCTCTGATTCTCTGAGCAAAAGAAGGAGGATCAATAATGGCTTCAGTGGAGAAGAGTCTCCTTGTGACAGAGTAATTGTGTCCATGAAAGGAGGGCCTTTTGTTGAGAAAGCTTCTGAGAGCAGCCATTAATGGAGGTCTGGAAGCCATTCAGTGCTGCTTCTGCTCTACTGTTCTTCTTGCAAGCTAATATAAATAAGAAAACGAGGAAGAAGACAAGGACGCTCCGGTATGTGGGCCTGAGGTCCTCTTTTTATAAGGTTCTCGTGACACGAATCTCAAGGTTCATCGACGCTGGATTCTACCATTGTTTGGTGGTCTCCTACTTTTTAGCCTTCGTCTTCATTACATGATTGCTAAAGCCACCGGCGGCTTTTTTTATTAACAAAATATATTAAAAATTTTAAAACATTTAAAAAATACAGCAAGTTTTTTGAATGATTTTTAAAAATTATTTTATTATTTTATTATTTTATAAAAATAAAAAAATTTAGATATATTTTTTTATTAGTTATTTTTTAAAATTATTTTAAAAAAATATAACTAAAAAATAAAAAATAAAAATATCTTTAATATATTTTAACTTGTTTTATTCATTATTTTTAAAAAATTACAGAATAAAAAAAATTATTTTTATTAAACATCACGGTCTTTCTATTCTTATAATATTTGTTTTTCATTATATTTTTTATTCTTCAAATCTACTCTTCCTAGTTCATCTTTCTCACTGACAGTTTTTCAAAATTTATATTCAAACAAATTTTTTTTTGTTTTATGAAAACTATTTTTTAATTTTATTCTCAAAAACTAATTTATAAAATAATAAAATAAAAATTATTTAAAAAGTTCAGTCTAAAAAATTGCCATCGAACCTTATACATTTTGTTTGTATGGGCTTGATTTTGAGTATTTTAAGTAAAAATAATTTTTTTTAAAAATAAATATTTAAATGTAATTAGATAAAAATAATTTTATTTTAAAAATATATATATTTTATGTTTTAATATAAAAATTTTAAAAAATATAAAATTACTAAAAATAACATATAAAATAATTTTTAAAAATTTTATAAAATATTTTTAAAATATATTTATTTAACTAATTATTTTTTAAGCATCAAATTCATACTTATCTGAAAAACAAGTTTTCCTACGTATTAAAAAAAAGAACATTTATAACATTAAGCTGTATCAAATATTAATTAAAAAAAACACTTATTTTTTATAAAAAAATTAATTTTAATAAAATCAATGCATTTTTTTAATGTGTTTGATGAAACTAAGTTTAACCTATTATTTTCTTTATTATTTTTATAATTATTAATTTTTTAAAGAGACAAGAGAAATAAATTTTTTAAATCTATAAAAAATATAAAAATGTTTAATCTTGTGGAACACTATAAAAATATGAGTAAGTGACTAGTTGTTGAATTGTATGTATATATATTTTATTTTGATAGAATATTTAATAGTTTATGGGGGAAGCAGAAAATAAGCGGTGAGGATAATTTAAGCTTCACTCCCACTTAACGTGTGTGGTTCAGTGAATGTGACCATTGGAATGGAGGTAGAGTCAAATTAAACTATGCCTCGGACTCTGACTCTGACTCTGACTCTGACAGATATGGGATATTTTTTTTATTCTAAAAAAGATAAAATCTAATTTTTTATATAAATATGA
>JASKGM010000013.1:6314593-6324760 GCA_034509205.1 Ceratonia siliqua | reverse complement strand
GCCTTCTTGTATCCCAGGAGGCTTGCTGCTTTTAATGGAGATAGCAAAGTTAAAAGTTGGAATGGCTGGGGTTCATTGCTCTGGGGAGCTGATCTGACTGACTACAAAGGCTGAAGCAATGGCTCTCGGTCCGGTAAGAGCTTCAACCACTGGGGTCTACTATTCTTCCCCCATCTTCTTCTTTGTTCTTTCTTGTCCATTATTTCTTCTTCAGTTCTTGTTCAACTTTAAAAATCGATGAACCTGAAAATCGATCGATTTTTTTGGTTAGACCTCAATTCACTAATTCGATGAAATTTATTTTTTATAAGAGTTCCGGATCGATCAGGGGTCTAGTCCCTAATCTAACCGGTCCTATTTTAATAACAATAAATAATATAATACCCTAATTGTCCTTAAAAAAATATGTAACGGCTTTATTTTTATGTTATTTATTAACAAAAGTCTTATACATATATAAAATATTGATTACTAAAAATAATTAAAAATATAATTTACTAAAATGAACATCTCTTTTTATGCTATTAATTATAACAAACCGTTAAAGTTTAAGTTTAGTAAAACTTTATATGTTATGATTTTTATGGGGCTTCTGCAAAGCCTATCAACAGTTCAAATCTAATATCATTAGCATTGTCAAGCAAAGTAGGCTAAGCTGGCCTATTTATTAAACGGGCTGCTATATTAATGCTCATATATGCCTATAGTAGCTTGCGAGTCACTTTTTTTTTATATTTAATTTTATTTATGTACAATTCACTTCATAAACATATAATTAAATTTAAAATAAAATAAAATAAGTCTAATTTAATAATTATACTAAAGTAAAGGTTAATTATAATTTTAAACTTTATGGTAATTTTTGTTAAGCAAACATCTTAATTTTCTAATAATATATTTAGAACAAATCAATCAATAATTCAATTGAATTCTTTTATTTAATTAAATTTTGTACTTAGAATCAATCTTAAATTTTATAATATTCAATTGAATTTAGATTACATTTTAAAGTGATAGAACTCAATTTAATTATTAATCATACAATAGTATTTTTTTTAATGTTGCATCATAGAATAATGACAGAACAAAAAAGTTTCTTCATCATCAAATAAATTATTTTTGGTGCGATTTAAAAATTATAATGAGGTTGACATATATATATTTTTTAAATGCAATTTCACACTAAATTTTATTTCAAAAAAATCAAACTAAAATTTAAGAATTTAAATCTTGAGTATTCCTAAGAGAGTGATTAAAAACCTATATATAAATAATTGAGCAAGAGATATAATATCATATAAATAATTTTAAATACATGAATTAATAAATATAGGCACACATAAAAATAGTTAAAGCTAAAGAAAAAGAAGGGCAACCCTTGTCGACTTGCATTGATCCTTTTAGGCCCATATTTAAACGGGTTGGGATATAACATCCTTAAGCCCATCCAAATAACAGGCTAAACAAGTCGGTTTGTAAACCACGACCCATTTTGACAATGTTAAATATCATTTCTCAATTAAATATGTTATATGTTATTATTTTTAAGTTTTTTACCCAATAACATTATTTGGAGGTCTTTTGTAAAAATATTTTTTTAATATTATTAAAACTTCATCAATAAATTTTAACAAATATTTTATAAATGTTGAACAAATAAGAGAAAAAATATATATAAAACAATAGATTATTTTAGCAAATGTAATAAGAGAAATGCAATAAAAAATGAACAAAGTAGTTGAGCCTCTAATTATAAATAACTAAAAATTGTTATATTTAAAAATTAAATTAAACACGTAACATAGATATATAACAAAAAATTACCACTTGTTACATTTTTTTTGGAAAATTTAATAAATTTTACTATAAATTATTCTCTATTTAAGATAAATTGACATATCTTTTAATGATATTTTTCATCTTTGTTAGATGTTGAGTTGAGTAGTTAGGCCTGTTCGCATTTTTTTTATTTTAGAGAGAATGTATTTTTTTAAAAAAAAAAATATTTTTTAATAAAACTTAAATTATTTATATTTCCTTTTAACAAAAATAAGAAGTTGAAATAAATAATTTTTTTAACTTTAAGTAGAAGATAAATTTTTTAACTTTTTCAGTTAAGGAAATTAGCATAAGGAAAAATAAATTTTTTTTTCTATTACTGTATTTGAACATAAAATATCATATCTTTTCAGAATTAATTTTTGATTTTATAAAAAATAATTTTTTTAAAACATCCGCCTTTAGTTATTTTTAAGATATAAGAGAGGTTCTACCACTTGTAATATATATTTTATTATTTTTTTAGTTATTGAATTTAGCATAACAGATGCTTATATAAAATTTTAAAATAAAATAAATAAATATTATATTATATAAATATAAGAGAAATTGGTATAATAGACCAGGCCATTTGGGCCGGGCTATAATTCTTCTAATCCTGGGCCTGAAATGAGTTACTTTCAGGCCTTTGGCGCCTTCACGATGAAATCCAAACTCCCTCGTCTACCTCAGTTGGAGCCCCCGTCCTTCCGTCACCACCGGCAGATCCAGCTCGCTCCAGCATCCTCTGTATCTCCGGTGATCTGAGGTAGGTATTCAGCTCCTCCTTCTTTATTTCGCCATTTTAAGTTGTGAAACAACGGGGCAGAACCGGTGGGGAGTGGCCGGTTCTGTACTTTCCGGCCTCAACCCGTTGTTCCCGCCCCTCTACCCCGAAAGTTCATTTATTACCGGTGGGAAGCTGCGGTTTTTTATTTTAATTTTAGTAATGTTGTGCCTAACTGAAAATTTGGACTGTACTAGGGCTTTGGGGGTCGCCGCATCTGCATTTTGGTGATCCCCTTTCTCTCTTGACAAACCCAAGCCAATAGTTGTTTTATTTGTCAGCAATATTTAAGCTTTTTAAAAAAAAAATTTATCTAATTTCTTAACACAGTGAACGAGTAAATTTTCTGGAAATAAGAATACAACGTGAGTGAAGCTTACTTGTTGGATTGCGTATTAGTAATTGGCATTACTTTCTGTTGGATATTCGTGTAAGACTTTGACAGTAGACTAAGCATATTCTTAAAAGTGCATGTGAGATGCTGAGAAGCAATGCTTATATATGCAGATGTAGTGGTGTGTATATAATACTAGATCCCATGCACAAGACTATGCGCATGTTGGAGTTTTTTTCCCCCTTTTTTATAAATGTTTATATGCAAGATTATCCAATTTATTGAATTCGAGAAAGAATGTGGAAAATGGAAGGGAACAGTTAATAACTTAATACAAAGATAATAGGTATTCCAATTTTCATAATTAACTAAGTGGTTACATGTAGTGCGGTAGCTGTGTTTGTTGAGTTAGTTTCTCAATTTACTCTTTTAAATTGAGAAAGGGTATTAGAGAATAGAGACCAAAAGTTCCAATGACATATATATTAGTATAGATAATGTTGCTCATATTAGCATAATCCTTCATGTTGAAAGTATTTTTATGTAAGGTTTGATTTACTGTAAAAGCTTCAGTTGCATTGTGAAAAGTTGAAGGGGATTGGAATTTGAATAACCTCCTCGAACTTTGTTCAAGAATATTCCCTTGCTATAGCCTTATTGACTTACCTATTTACTTGTTCTAATAATTAGTAGTTCTGAGTACCATAACATAGCCTGTGTCCTAATGTTGGTTGCAAAGCACACAAATAATATATTCTGTATAATACTATAATGTAGCTGACTGCATGGATAAAGAGGAAAGCCCACAAATTCGCAGAAGAACAACCAGGTCTTCAGCTTTAGCATCCACTTCAAATAATGTAGCTGCCAAAGTAACTAGCCCAGACCCACCAACAATCAACGACCTTGTCGTTGGAGGAGACCCCATTAGCCTGGATGATTTAATATCTAGTTTTCCTGGTAGAAGTAGCCAGATTCTTGAGCTTGTGCGTCTTTTGGGACCATTGAACTCACCAATACTTCCTTTATTTGTGTATGGAGGTGCTTCTACTGGAAAAACCAGTGTCATTCTTCAATTATTCAGGCATATCGACAGGCCTCTTGTTTATACAAGTTGTAGGACATGTTATAATCAGCGTATTTTGTTTGAATCTATTTTAAACCAGTTACTTCTCCATAGAAAAAATGCTGCCAATGGTTATTCAAATGCAAAGCGCTGTGAAAGGCCATCTGATTTCATCAATTTTCTTCGGGAAGCATTGACCAATGTTATAAACAATTTGAAAGGGAACTCCAAGTTGAGCTCAAATAAGATGGCAGAAAAGGGAAATGGACATATGATCTACTTGGTATTTGACAATTTTCAGCTTGTCAGGGAGTGGGATAAAAGTTCTACTATATTACCCTTCCTTTTTAATCTCTATGATCTGCTAAAGATGCCTGAGTTGGGTCTGATTTTTATCAGTGATACTTCCCCTGATACTTACTACTCTAATATGGGTTATGTGGATCCTATCCCTGTTTACTTTCCTGATTACACAGAAGATGATCTTCGTCAAATATTCATGACGAACCAAACAAACCAGAAGTTGTATTCCTCATTTCTGGAGTAAGACATTTACATCCATTTATTAGTTTTAATTTTCTGCTTTACATAAATTCGTATAATGAGGCATATTGTTCTTTCATGCAGTATAGTTCTGAGGCCTTTCTCTAGAATTACTAGACGGGTGGATGAATTGTGTACTGCCTTCAAGCCACTATTTGAAAAATATTGTGAACCTTTAAGTGATGTGGGTGTTGTACCCACTGAAGACATGAAGAGAAGGTTATTCAGTCATCTTAAACCTCATATTGCCTCCTCCCTGAATGAGATATTTAAGGTTTCATCTCTTCCTTCACCTGAAGTTGAGACCTATAAAGAGACAAAACAGAAGAGGAATCCCAAGAAATTGGAGCACTCTGAAGAAATTGGAGAGTTAGATTTTCATATGTCTACTTGTGCAAAGTATCTCCTTATTTCAGCATTTCTTGCTTCCAGAAACCCAGCTACTCTTGATGCTTCATTTTTTGATTCCACTGGTGGTTCTAATAATCGAAAGCGAAAGAGGAAGTAAGTTTGATATTTAGTATTGAATTTGTTCTGTATTGACAAATTTATTAAGATTCTAACTATTATCAGATTGGATTTGTAATTTACAATGTATTTTGCTTTATCTTTTTTCACCTCTGAGCACTGCTCATTTAATTTTGTTGTCTGAAATCTGCTCTTTCATGCATAGGCCTTCTGAGAAAGTGCTGGAACAGAAGGAAATTGAAGATGAGGAGCTACTAATGAAAGGACCTGGAACTTTCCCATTGGAGAGGTTGTTAGCTATCTTTCAGTGTATTGTATCAGTTGCTGACGATCCATCTGATGAGGAGGAACAAACAACTGATAAATTAGGTGTTCAAGGTGGCAATGGTGGGCTGATGTCCGATGTACTTTTGCAACTATCCAGTATCTGCAATGCTAATTTTATCATTAAAGGAGGAAGTTGTCCAATAGAAGGCTCAACTCGGTATCGATCTACTGTATCTGAAGACCTGGCTTTGAAGGTAACTATCTAACGTCTTTTTTCCCACTAAAAACTTTTTTTTTTTGTTTATATGGAGAGATTTTTTGTTTTAAAAAATGCTATCTCTCTTTACCGCAGTCTCGTAAGTCTTAATTGTTGTCAAGCAGGTTGCAAGGAATCTGAAGTTCCCATTATCAAAGTATTTGTATAGAAGATGATAATCTTTGACATGGATGCTTCACAAAGCTTGGTCATCAAATTTTTCCGATAGATTTTTCAAAGGAAGTTAGAATAGTAATATAAAAGATTATGATAAACAGATGTGTATATAACCTCTAATGTGCCCTCTACTTATCAACTCACGCAACATGAAATGGCTGGAATCCTTTAAGAAAGCTTGAAATCAATGGTATTTAGTGGACCAAGTATTTTTCAGTGCACCAGAATCAGAGCTTATCAAAGCATTTGTTAGTTATTAGGTTTGACTTATTGCTCATTATAATTTTTATGTTGTATCAAAAGTATTGTAATATTGGTGATTGTATCTACTACAGATCCTAAAATCTTGTTGCTCTTGGCTGATTTAGAATTATAATGACGACACAGAAATCTGTGGTCAGTAGTATAATTGGTGGTATTGAATAATGCTCTTACAAACAAAATTCCTCACAAACTTAGCGAATATTTTATATTATGTCACCCCATCTCACAAACTCCATGTGACTAGTGAGAGTGTCAGTTTTGTTTGTAACAGAAGCATTATTCAGTGGAATTTATCTTCTACAAAGAATTATTAGTTGTAGGCTTATAGCGTTTTAGAAGTTTCAATTATGAATAATATCACGGGTTTGAGGCTTTTGAGTCTCCCAATATATCACAGATTCACCATGCCTATGGCAGTTACCCTTATGAATCTCACTATTGAGTATTCACATTTATATATTCATCAAGAAATGCTTTTATCTTAAATTACCTTCTTTTTTCTTGCAAATTATATAAAAAAAAATATTTGATGAAATGATTTTTATATATTATAATATAAGATGCCATGATATAAAGTAATATAATATTTAAATTTTTATATCTTGTATGACAATTTATTTTTTAAAAAAAAATTATATAATTGACATTTTATAAAGTTATTAAAAACACCTTAAATTCTTAGATAATATTATGCATCTTAGACAATAATATATTGAACATATGCATTCTAAATACCTCATAACATTCAAGATATCAGGATAAAGACAATGATGTACATTGGGATTAGAAGATTCACAAATAAATTTTTTATATTTTGAATTTAAAAGTATGAAAAAGTTTAAATTTAAATTTATGATAATGCACATAACCATACATCTTTAAAAATTCAAATTGCTGTAATGAATAAAGAAAAGAAATAAAAGTTCTAAAAAAAAACCAATTTTATTTGAGAAATGGGATGAAGATGATGAGTTGGTTTGGTATGTATAAACATGACACCCAGAAAGCTCCAACTTGCTTCGTTGCCAATGGAATGATCATCAATTATCAACTGTCCCAACTACGCTTCATCAAGTTTCACCTAATATGCTACCTTCTCCTTTGACAATGTCAATCAACTATTCAATGCTTCCTAGTTCCTACTGCATATTTGTATCAAACAAATATGTATACTTATAATACATAATATATTTTGGACTTCCATAAATTTAAGAGTAATATATTATCTTTCTATGCTTTAATCATATAGTCTTTTTTTTTATTATAAAAATACATATGTACTTCTCTTAAAAGTTAAAAAAATATTATAATTTAACTAAATTTTAAATTTAAATTTAGTTAAATTATTTGTTTAAAATATTCTTTAAGGACTTAAAATTTTTTTTTATTGATTATAAATACTTTTAAAATTTATTCAATGTTTGAACCTTTAAATTTGTCTATTATTATTATAAAAAAAATTTAAAATTTGTTTTATGTGTTTTTATTTGTTTTATATTATTACTAAGAGAGAATGAATAAATTAATAATTTGAGTTTCACAAGTTTTTAAAAAAATATGTATTTTAGACATTTAAATAATTTAACTAAGGTTAAATTTAAATTTGGGTTAAGTTATAATATTTTTTTAATTTTTAAAAAAAGATTGTTTATATTTTCATAATAATAAAAATGATGATATAATTAAAGTATCTCTCACAAAGAAATTAATTTACACTAAATTTAACTCAGCAATTTACACTAAATTTAACTCAGCAGGCACTATGAGAAATAAGTTATTGAAAAGTTTGACATGGACAAAGACACTCTTAAGTGAGTAATACCTCATTACCTCTTAAGTAACTACTTTCACTAACAATGTATTATAAGATGTAATTTTTATTAATTTAACTATTGAATTAAAAGTGATTTATATTAATTTTATATGCCAAATTTTAAAAACAATTAGATAATAATAAGGCATGCGATCATATAATTGATTATTCATTATATTTAAAACTTATATAATATGTTAGTTTTATATATATTGAAGGGATACAAAATAACTTTGAATTAATATTTTTGTGTATGATTTTAATTATAAAAACTTTTAATTTTCGGTAAATTTTGTGAAAAGTTAATCCTATAAAAGGTTGTTCTATTCAAATTATAATATAATTCTTATAATAAATTTTCATTAATTTCATTTAAAAGATAAAATTGTAGATTATATAAGTTTTTTTTAAAAGAATTATCCTCATTATCGCCAATTTTGATTATTTGAAGGGGAACGAAAAGTTAGAATGAGGGGAATGTTCTAAGCATAATATGGTAAATATGAATATGATTTTTTCCCCGTTCCATTTCTACTTACTTCTCACATCAAATATGAAGAATGGAAATAACTTTTACTCATTTTCTCTACCAAAACTCTCATAAGCTAGAAAAGAACTCAATCCACCACTTTCATTGTGACTCCATCATCAATTTTTAATTAAGATACTTATGATTTATAATATAATACTTGATATTTTTTTAAAAATAATGTTTTTTTAATATATAAAAATATCAATTTATCCTTTATATTAATTTAGCAAGAGATTAAAAAATAAGAATAAATTAATAGTTTTAATATTTATAAAAGAGTTAAATTTCATTTAAAAAATATTGAATGTTATATTATATAATTTATACTACCAAAATATACCCTAATTTCATGGCCAGGGGAAGCATCTCCTCTGGAAGTGCCTTAAATGCATTAACTTGATTGCAGAGATGTCCCTATCATTTTCCTCAGCACTCTATTGACTTTCTTTCATTCAAAGAAAAACTTTTACTCAAACCATATTTATTCAGTATCAATTATTTTAGCAGCTTTGGCAGTAGCATCTGTTTTGTAGCTGTGGGATTACTCTGCGACAGATTCATCATTCACCCTTTCAAATCATGGGACAATATATTGTTAGACAAAGAAGATGAGTACCAATTATTTAAAATAAATCTATGAATATCATAATGTATTAAATTTTATATTAATCATCCCATAAAAATCTAAATTTATTTATAAAAAAAATAAAAAGGAGGAGAAGGAGAATAATATATTCAATCAATTAGACATATTTGAATTTGAGTTTTATAAATTAACCCTTAACCCGACCTTATAAAAGTAGATTGATTTGTTGAGACATTTTTAAAATTAACAATACTAAACAGAATATATTAAGCTTAGAGGCATTTTCTATCCCCTTATTTATAAAAAAGAAAATCTATTATCAATACTAAGTTTAATTGGGAATAATATTAATAATTGGATAAATTTTTTTCAATATCAATACATTTCGAGAATTCCAGTATTGTCGTTGTTATGCTTCTGTCCCACTTTTTTGTGGTAGCAATGCAGTTTCACTTCTCACTATCTTTTTTTAATTTGATATTATTTAATTATTTTTTATGTCATGTATTTTGTTTTTTAATTTTTTGCTTAAAAAAGTTTTAAAAAATTATTAAAGAATGATGAAAAAAGTAAAAAATATTTTAAAAATCTTCTTGAAAAATATCAAAAATAAAGAATGGTCAAATAATACCAAAAAATAAAAAAAAATAATGAAAGGGAAAAATACATTACTTTAAACCAAAAATACGACTATAACAAATTCTTCAAGTATTGGTCCCCAATTACAATTTGGACACATAATTTTTCTCCTAGAGTTGTCACTATCTGGGATATTTGCTTCAACATAGGTCTATTATTATTTTTCTACAAATATATTTGTGAATTCAACATAGATTTCCCTTATTTCCCATCAACTAATCTAGAGATTGCAAGCTATTGATGTGACTTAACCACTCAGATTAAGATTTGTCATGCTTTATAAGTGTTCTCAAATAATAAAAACTATAGAGTTAATTCTATTTAGCTATTTACAAAAATATGGTATTTTAAAAATGTGTTTTATATAATTTAATATTTTCATTTGCTATCATTTTGGAAAATTTATTTGTTGGCATCCAATAGACATTCAATTCCTACATGAGACATGCACAGTTCATTTTTTTTATAAAAGATAATTATTTAATTATAAAAAAATTATTCAATTATAACAAGTAATTATTATGTTATTTATAACAATAATAACTTTTTATAACCAAATAATTATTTTTAATAAAAAAAAAGAATGAACAACGGATTGCAACATATAAGAATTTGGT
>JASKGM010000013.1:6282984-6314493 GCA_034509205.1 Ceratonia siliqua | reverse complement strand
ATATATATATATATATATATATATATATATATATATATAGGAAAAAGAAGATTAAGACAGCCTTAATTTATCTAATTGTTTAATATACTACTGAGTAAAATATTTTTTAGTATTTTTAATAATATAATATTTTAAAATAATGTATAATCATTTTTATATCATTTTAAAGTATTATTATAAACTTATTTAATATATTAAAATAATATAATAATGACTCATCATTAGTAAATAATACTTATGATTATAATTAAATAACTATTTCTCACAATAGAATAAATATGTTTTATAATTAAATAATTAATTTTAATAAATAAAAAAATTAGTTGTATCAATTAAAATTTTGATACCCATAAAATATTATGGATATCAAATTAAAATAAAATGGAAATAGATCATAAAAAGAGTAATTAAACACAAAACACGTTTGTTTGACTTAAAAAAGAGTTGTGATAAAGCCAATGAATTGGTAGTCCTTATGTAAAAAAAAATAATAATAAAAGTGTTGAATGATTGGATAAATATAATTAGTGTATCTCAATTGCATTGCACAAATTAATATTTCTATGAATAAATATAATTATAAAATAATACAAAAAATAAAAGGAGATCATTGATATTCAGTCAATGTTGATATATCCAAAATCAAAGTAACAAGAGAAAAAAAAAATTGATCGTTTAACAAATATGTTAATATTTATGGTAAAACATATCATAATAATTTCAAATTTGAACCCTCTAAAAATTAACCTATTATCATATATATAATCATAATAAAATTATAATTTCATAGTAAAAAGGGATAATGCCATTGGGAAAAAACATAAATCGAATAAGAACATGCAACATAGGAAAAATTCTTAGGAACATCAAATTTATAAATTTTTTTTAAGATCAAAGAATGAACATATAAATATATCAAATATAAAACTTACTAGACTTACTTTTTATATATTTATATATTCATTCATAATTAACTAATATACACATTATTTATAAGTTATATTTACTTAAAAATTCCTCATAATATATATCCATTCAAATTAGCATGGCGGTTAACAACTTTGTCTAACTTTTTCACCCTTGTTTTTAACGAATTAGTGGAACGATTTATGAATTATTATCCTTGAGATACAGAATTTGGTGGCAGTCTTGTCTTAGTTCACGTCCTAATCTTGACAATAACACTTAGCTAAAGAAATTACAATTTTAAAATAAAACTTATACCACTTGTATTATATTATTTTTTATCGTGAAAAAAGTGTATATATTAAAATACCAATATAGAATAAAATAATCATAATAAATAGATATAAAATTCGCAATCAGTTGACTTTTAATTTTATTAATTTGAATCATAAAACAACCTTTGATCTTGTCTCTACTTACTTGTATTATAGACAATCTCTAACAATAAAATACTTTTCTTTTCTTTTCTCCAATTAGTTATAATATATAAATTTTCTTAAGGTTAATGTTGTCAGTGATGACGAAACTTTTTTTTTATTGACAAATTTATCTTTTGGGGATAAAAGCAGCAGCTCCTCTCTCTATTTTTTTAATTATTTTTTATATATTTTTTTCAAATTTATTACTTAAAGAAGATCCTTTCACAATTTTTCAATCTGCCTTTCTTGATAGATTTGAATTTTTTTTCTTTTGATTTTTCATTTTTGATAGATTGAAAAGCTATTTAATCTTATTACTTTGGTTAAAATTTGTTTTTTCGTTTAATTGAGAAATTGTTAAAAATACATTAAGTGTATAAATATAATTATCTTGTTATAACAAAGATAATGATGCTGAAATTTTGTCATATGAAATTAGTAGAACTTGCATTTATCTTTTACTCCAATAAGAAATTATTATCTGTTCATATGTTATTATTATATCTAAAAATCTTATAATTATTGTAAGTATTATTAAAATAAATTTTAATGTTATAAAAAAAATATTGTGGGTGGTGGGCCTGGTGGCGTGTATTGAAGAAAATGGTAAGAGAAATGGAATTAAATATCAAAACATTCTTGAATATTTTATACCCTAATTATTAATTTAGTTATTAGTCATTAGAATAAAGGACATTACTTGTACTACATGACCAAAGATATAAAACTAGTCAATTCTATAAAACGGTTGATATGGTCATTTTCTACGTTAATTATCAATTGCTAGATGCCAAGTCAAAATAATAAAAAAAGATATATCATTGTTGGAAAAAAGAAGCAGAATGACTGAAAAAGGGATGTTTTTCGGGCGACACTTCCCTACAGTCTCAAAAAAGGGCAGAACTACCCTACCGCCCACTAATTTTTTTTTATAATTTTTTTTGATTTTTTTAAAATTTTTTTTACTTTTTAAAATCAATAAATTAAGTTTTATATCATAAATTTTTTTCAAAATTTTTGAAAATGCTTTTGTATTTTTTGTAGAATTTTTTAAGTTACAAATGAATAGTAAAAAAAAGTTATAGATGAATAATAATAGAGATGTAAAAAAAATTCAAGAAAAAATGGAAAAACATTTTAAAAAAATTTGAAAAAAAAACAAAAAAAATAGAAAAAGTAAAAAAAAAAGGGAGTGGGGTGGTAGCTTAGAAATTTCCTTCAAAAAATGAGGTTGTAGGGAGCTTTTGACACTTTAAATTTTTTTTTATTTTTTAGTATTATTAAATTATTATCTATGTCATATAATTTTTTAAGAATTTTTTAAAATATTTAAAAAAAATTTTATACTATTTATTTATAATTTTTTTGATACTATTTATGTATAAGTAAAAAAATTTTAAAAAACTCTTAAAAAAATATATGATATAAATAATAATTTATTAATATAAAAAATTAAAATAATAACTACTAAAAATAATAAAAAAAATTAAATAACTTATCCTACCGACGGTCGGATAGTTAAAGCCTTTTCAATACCATAAATTTCTTATGCATATTGGTAAACCATTTTCTATTCATGAATAGAGAATGAAAAACTATTTTATATCCATTAAATAGAGTGTAAACTAATATTAATTGTATATTATGTTTAATCTAATACTTACTAAATTAGTTATTATTATTTTTTAAGTATTTATTATTATTTAACTATGTATTTTGTCATTTATAAAAGAAAATTAAGGAATACAGTTAAATATTCCAAGTAACTAAGTGTTGCTAGGTATTCGGTTATGTTTAAAGCCGTCAACCAAGCTGGTCTGGCCTGTCTGGTTGGAGAAGAGATTCGAGTTGGACCAATTTGGTCCAAATTTAAATCAGGCTAACATATTGTTGACCTATCTCATTGAGTCAGTCCATCCCTAATTATAATTTGATAAAAAATTAAAAAAATTTGTAAATACATAATAATAAATTTATTATTATTATTATTATTATTATTATCCATGCACGTCACATGGCGTCTCTAAACTTTGGCACAAATTTGATGATGCCCAATTTTCTACTTCTTTAATAATTAGTTCAAGAAATTATGTTTCTTATTTATTTATTGAAGAAGTAGCAGTATAGGTGGGGCTATTCAAAACCCAAACCAACTTGATCAAACTGATTAATCCAAACTAAACTGATGGATCGTGTTAGTTTAAATTTTTATATGGGTTGGGTTGGGTTGAAATTTTTTAATAAATATTGGTTGGGTTGAGTTTGGGTTAATAAAAATAATAAACCAATTTAACACAACCCAACCCAACCCAATTATTTATTATTTATTTAAATATATATTATATATGAAATATATCACATAAAATTAGAATTTATGACTAATATAAGTTTATTTTTTCTGGTTTATTAATACAGATAATTGAACGAATTCATTAGATGGATTTTTGGAGTTTACATGTCAAATGACCATTTAGTCCCTTTTTTTAGTGTGTTGCCCAAGGAATTAAAATATTATTTTTTTTGTATTTTAATGGTGTTTAATTATTTTGATTAAAATATAATTTAACTTTTGGAAAAGGGTTGTTTGCTGAGAGTATCTTTAACCTTTTTTTCTATGAAATCATTATGGAATGCTCATTAAGTAAGAAAGGACAAAAAGTCCTCCTTAAACCTTGTGCATTAATGAGAAAGTACAATTACTTTTCTTGTTGTGTAGAAAGTTAGTAAAGCAATCTGAAAAAGCAGACTGCACATTGACCCATGGTAGATAATAAAGTGCCTTTTCATATTATTTCAAGTATAGAAAAGTAAAATAAGTTCAAATGATCAGGCTGAATTAAGGAAGAATCATGCTCGTTTAGCTAAAGCTTACTAAAAGACAAAATCAACAGCTACATCAAAAATATATCTCAAAAGTGAACGTTGGACTTTGCTCAAAACAGAATCAGAAGTACTCTAACATCCATATCTCTCAAAGATTATAAGAAGATCACTTCACAAGCTTTGAAGAACAAGGAATAACATTTTATCTTGCATACTATTCTTCATCTCCTACAACTCTTCTTGTGCTATCTTTGGAATATCCACTATTCTCTTAGAGAATTATTTTGAGAAGCTCTTTATAAGCATTTGTTCTTGTTTGTGAGAAGTTTGCTAGATTATTGGGTGGAAAAATCTAGTGGTTTAGGTTTGTAAAAGTTATGATTGCTTTCCTTGGTTAGAATGTTTGTAAAGGTTGTGATTGCCTTTCCGCTTTGAAAAGTTTTACTGGGTTCTTGGGTAGAAAAACTCAATGGTTGTAGGTTAATCCGTGAGTGATTGTAAAAAACCTTATGGCTTAATCCTTTATTCTTGTGATTTCTCATTTTTAGTGAAATTTCCTTAATTTGTACTTAGGGAGTAGATGTAGGATCTCATTTATAGATCCAAACCACTATACATCGCGGTGTTAATCTTCTCCTTCCTCAATCTTGTTTATGTGTTGAAAAGCTTGCTGATTAGCCTTATCTTTTACGCATTTTATCTTATCTTTTGCTAATCAGTTTTGAACTTGAATATACATATCAGTTGATCTAATTCTTTAACATCACTTTAAGTTTGAGTTATTTCAGTTTAAGAAAAAGGATTCCTATCTTGAAATTTTCTAAAATTTATATACCCAATTTAACTATCCCTTCTTGGGTATTTGGGCTATTTTTTCTAACAAAATAATTGATGTTTCTTTTTGGTACAAGAAATGGTAAATAATTACATGTCAAATGACCATTTAGTCCTTTTTTGTTAGTGAAATAATTGATGTTTCTTTTTTGTTTAAGAAATGGCGAATAATTAGTTTGCTTTTGAACATTTTTCAATATTATTGTAATTGAGATTTTTATTGTCATATGTTTTTTTATTTCTTTTAAAAGTATAAACTTATTCATATTTGCTTTTGCTATTTAAATTTTTGTAATATTCTTATTTTGAGAATTTTTAAATAACTGTCTCAAATCGAGAAACCAACCCAACCCAAACCAAATTTTCATGGGTTAAGTTAGTCGAGTAATAAGTTTTATAATTTAGTTTCGGTTGTAGAGTATAAAAAAATTCTTTGGTTGTAAACCAATCCAACTCATAAACGCCTCCAATTTTTTCAATAGAGGTTTCCTCCTTTACTGTAATTGAGAAAATTCCATTTTTTTTTTTCCTTTCTCTTGCCACTTCCTTTTTCTTACACCGTGTTATTCCCATTTGACCTCTAGTGTGCTCATCAAGTGTAAAAGTAAAAGAAAAAATATATAAAATAAGTCCAATTTTCTGTTATTAGTAGCTATTATCCTTTCATTTCATTTCTTTTTATATATAATTCGTTCTTCCTTATTTTCACCTGTTGCAGGACAAACATATCAATGAATATATGAGATTCCCTTTTTTCAGAATCATCATTGCTGCTGCTATCATCTGTGCATTCTACTTCTGGGGATTTAGGAACTACATTGTCCAGACTAAAAGATACAATTACACAAAATACTGTTCTGATATATATATGTAACAAGATTTGCTACTTATTTACAATGACTGAAGATACCTAAAACGATTATCTAATCTATACAACAGATGGCTTCGGTATGTGGTTCAATGTTTTGAAGATCTATACAACAAACCTGAGAGAAGAAATAATGTACTGAAAACTTTCTCTCCTACAAACTGGCATAAAGTATGAACAACAGAAAGTGATACAAGTTAATCAAAGTGGGAAGAGAAAACTTGTTCAGTGCTTTTGAAGCCAGTCCTGGATTGCAGAGCGAAGAGCTAGGTTGGGGACAAGATTGCTATGTGCAAGCTTAGCATCTGTCATTGGCGAAGTGTCATGACCACAGTCGAGCCATCCTCGTATAGCCTCAGCTTCATAAGTAAAACCATCTGCAGCCACATGTGGATCTCGCATGACTTCCTGCAACGTTATATTGTAGAAAGCAATGCATGTTAGTTAACCATGATACAGTTTTCCAGTAAAGTAAGAATGTAGGGCAACTATTATGTAACAACGAACAAGAATTGTGTTTTGAAAATTTCCCTATATCTGCACTTTAAATCGAGAATTGAGATGCACTTCATTGGTTTAAGGAAGTGTTTATAGTTCTGGAGATCCTAAAAGATCATGTGGACATAACATTTTGTATGAACTGAAAGTGAAAAATGGACAAAAAAAGGTTACCTGGAAGATTGGACAAATAAAATATGGAGGAGGTTGGTCAGGCCCTTCAGAACCTAGTCCGAAGGAGTTTGTGCCTCCAGAAGAAACCCTCATTGGTTCCAATATTCTCCAGACATCTGAATAAAGATCCGGTCGGCTCTTTCTATTCATCTCACAACACCTCAATGCCAAGCGAGCCAACTGTTCAGCCTGCACAAATGGCCAGTCTCCAGCCAAAGGATCCAAGAGGGATTTCAACTTTCCAGCATCTAATGCATATTGCACTTCCTTTGTTATTCCCAAGGCTGGTCTCCCAGTCAACAATCTTAATAATATGATTCCAAATGAATAAACGTCTGATTTTGGAGTAAGTTCCCCTGACGCAAGGAATTCAGGATCCATGTAGACAAAAGTTCCTTTTGGGACAGTTCTCCAAATCTCCGTAGTATTATCACTTGAACTCTCATGATAAGATAATATACGACATATTCCAAAGTCGCTAAGCTTGCTAACAAGGTTTGCATCAAGGAGAATATTGGAGGGTTTTAAGTCTCCATGCACTATGCTGTGAGGTTTACTGGAATGGAGAAAGATGAGAGCAGAGCAGAGCTCAGCGGCAATGCAGATTCGAGTTTGCCATGATAACGGAGGTGCGTTATCCTTGCAGCTGATTCGATCTTCAAGGCTTCCACTGGGTATGTACTCATAGACAAGAGCCCAAGATTCTGGGCAGGCTCCTATAAGAGTAATAAGATTGGGATGTCTTAACTTACTCAATACATCAACCTGATACCAAACCAAAAGTGGGGTCAACTTCAATATTGTTTCACTACAAATCTGGATCCTCTTGGTCAATCTTTCATTATTTTTTAAAGATGACTTTATAATAAATAAAAAATTAAGAGAAGCATAAAGCATGAAAGTTTGGTTTTTAAGAGGAAACTAATATCAATTATTTAATACCCATTCTTGTCACAATCTACTTTGTACTGATATACATATTTTTTTAGATCTTCATACATGAAAAAATTGCAATCTGCAAAAGCCAATAAAGCATTTAAGGCCAAAGTCACATTCAGTGTTGGCCATAACTTGCACATTGAAACCAGCTTAAGACGTTTCAGATTATTAACGCAACAGAGCAAAAAGATTATCATGGATAAAAAAAAAAAAAAAGATGATCTTGAAAGGTTACACAAAAATAATATCATTTTACCTCCTGTTGAAACTCTGAGGGTCCTTGCGAGCTGTCAGGGTGCAACAATTTTATAGCCACTTCAGTGTGACGCAGGATACCTTTATAAATACTTCCATATCCACCTTCCCCAATCTTTAGGGATAGATCAAAGTTACTTGTTGCTTGTTCAATCTCTTGAAATGAGAATTCTGAAAAGAATTGGGGCACATGTGTGCTTGAGGCCTCTCCTTGTTTTTTCCTCAACTCCTCAGCCTCTTTCAATGCATTATCACGCTGCATCTGCAACTCATCTCTTTCTTTCTTGTAATTTGTTAACAGATCCACAGCAGATATAATCTTCTGCTCCAACTCCTTTACCATGAGTTCAGATGATGCAATTTGACTCTCTAGTGATGACTTTTCATCTAGGGCAAGTCGGAGTTCTTCCTTAACTTTGTCTCGCTGGCTCTTCATCCTTTCAAGTTCTTCTTTTTCTTTTTCTAGTGCTTCCTCTACCTCTTTCCTTTGTTTCAAAACTTCTGTATATAAACTTTCAGAGACTTTAGCCTGTCAATTGATAGGTTCAAGAAATGAGTAAGATTACAGGGTGTATCAAGTTGCAATTTAGGCATTTGACATAAGTTAGAAACAGCCCAAAATGATGCCTATCCATTCAAATGATGTTAGCACTGATTTAGGTTGGCTAATAAATTATCCACTTTCTTATTTTACGTTTGGACCCAATAAAAGAAGAAAAAAAAAGGATACAAACAATGAACAGTTGACTATTCACACCAGAACAAGATCATCTACACATCACAGAAGTAACACGAAGCACTCAACAAAAACAACAAAAAAAACAGTTACCCTGCGCATAGCATCAATGGCATCTTTTTCAGCTTTCCCACGCCTAATTGCTTCTTGATATGCATCCTGCCTAGCATTCTCAGCCTCAGCCATGGTCTGTTCAAGTTGATCATAGAGAGTATCACCCATTGCTCCATCCTGCTAGTGTTCAATCAGATTATTCAAAAATAATTAGCACAAGGCTCAGGATTTTAGACCTCATAAATCAGAAAAAAGGCTTCTTTATCAACTGCAAAAAGTCAAATTATAAGAATACACACATGCCCCACAGCAGACACAAATATTGCTGAAAATGAAATTATATTTAGGCATACCAGTACACTAGGAGGAGATGAATGACGACGATCCACTTTAACTAGAGTAAGTTTGCTTAAGTGTAATACATTCTCACTCCCCTCAGTAATCAAATTTGGAGTCAATGCTGCTTCAATTGCACCACTATCAGAGCATGTTGACAAAACTGAAGGACTCCTTCTAGACAGCTGATCAGACTTGTCAGAACTTACTTCTGTACCCAACCTGTTACATGGAGTGGAAAACCCTTCAGTGTCATCTGGCGAAGAAACAGCCACCATGCGCCCATCGTTGGCAGACCTTGCTCTGCGAAGTGACTCTTGATCTGCATTAATGAGTTTTACGCGACAATTCTGCCCCAGTGCAATGGATTGAGACCTCAACTGGAGTGAATGTACAGCTTCAGAGTTTGGCCTGGGCTGTAGCAGAGGAGATGCAACCTCTACAATACTTTTATCCATATGGCAATTCCTATGTTGATATGATACTTGAATCAGTATCCAAAATAATTAAAAGGGTTAATTCCAATTAGATGTCTCCAGAAATGTAGTATTCCAAATGGTACATTATGAGATTTACTTTCCTCTCTGGTGCCATAAACAATTCTAGAATAGTGCCTTGTAATGACACTAGAGAGGAAAATAAAATCCCATACGGTATTGCTATGTAGGCACGAGAAAATATTTTTCTCTAATAAAAATCAAGTGAAATGACAAAAATATTGAAAGAGAGAATTTCTACAAAAGGAAATCATACAAGTTGTGAGATAGATCAAGACACAAGCTTTCTGTAATTATTGAGTATAGAGTTTCCTATTCTTAGACAACTATGAAGTTTCTTAATAATATGTATCTGCAGGTGACATTATACTCTATTACCCCCCAACGTCACATCTCATTACCATTAGTATTTAAAATGCAACAGACCTTGTATGTATAAGGTGCCCTTTGCACACAAACTGTATATGACAATATGCTGGAGCTTGTTCACGTACATAGATGGCTTTCTTAGATTTGAGGTCCATCATTTTCCTGCAATGTCAGGCAATTGAAGTAAAGCTCACTGGAACCATTACATTAAACTTCACCAAACTGATATAGAGATTGAAATTTTCAAGCAGAAAAAAATTTCATGATCAGAACTTATGCAACAAAGCAAAATTTCTGCAAAGTTGCAAGTGGATTTGGAATGGACAATAATTGCTCCATGCAGCCAAATTACTCCTTGGGGGAGGGGGATATAAAATCATAGGAGAGATAGAGCTCCACAGCTAAGAAAGTCGGTGAACTAGTTATTGAAAACAGTGAAACTATCCCATGCTGTAGTGAAAATTTCCAAGCCCAGAACAGATAAGTATGGCTAATTGCATGGTACATAATTGACATTGTCAGATTTAGAAATTTATTTCTCCTATTCCTTATGAAAAACTAATATACTGTCTCCAATACTCTTTATGATATCATCAGTGGCTTATCTGGCACAAGTTAACAAAATAATAAAGGCATGGTCTGGGGGTTCTTATCTGGTATCTTACCTAGAATGGCATTTATCAGATGCTGCTCCCATTACAAGCTTCTGGATCCTATGCTGGGAGACGAGCTCTACAATTCCTTTCTCAATGCATTCCATTTCAATATGCAGTTTCTCTGCCTGCACCTGCATCAGAACGTTATTACTTATTAGTGGAGAACTAAATAAGTTTTGAATTTATATGCGTAAACATGGACAGAGTTACAAAGACAAGTACCCCCATTCGTATACAGATGAGAAGATACTCATCCAGACTCTTATGCATGTCTTGCCTTTTCGTTGCCCGGTGTTTTTCAACTTCCTCTTCTTTCAGGGAACTTGCTGGAAATTTAGTACCCACTGCAAAAATAATATTAAATTGTAAAGATCACCTTTAGATACCGAAAGTTGTAAGAATGGAAAAAACATCAAGGCATACTAAGTATTTTCAAGAGTTATTATATATATCAGAAATGATATTCATATCCATCAAAAACTACACCTAACTTACACTAATGATATATTAATAATATAAGCACCATTTTTACTTTCGTCATTTCCCTTTTGCATTTCCCCTTTCCCCATTTGACCATGGGATTCCACGAGTTACTGGCCATCTCGGTCAGATTATTGAGGGAGGAGGTGAAAGGAGAACTTCTTTACTCTTTCCCTCCCACCTGGGCTAAGGATCCGTCTATGGTAAGCTTGCTTGTAAGCAATTATAGTCAAGAGAAAGAATAGAAAGCCTTATCTGCCAATCGACCTTAGCAAGCAAGCTTTCTTCACAAATCCAATAGGATTCCTAGTGAGTTTAGCCTTCTTCCCTTGATTCATTTTTTCCTTGGCGGAAGGAAAGCTTTTCGGAGAAGCCAATAACAATTAGGAGAGAAGAAAAAAGTGAATTTTTTTTTATAAAAATTGTCATGTCTCACAATCTGACGGTAATATATAATGGTATAATTTTTTCAGGATGTACCAATATCATTTCTCTATATATTAATAGCCAACCTTGGTAGTTGAAATTAATTGCTCAACTAATAAACCATACATCAAATTATTAATTTGAGAAAAGCAGCCCAACAAAGATCATAAAGTAGTCCCTTAAATCTCTAAACATGAAATTTTAAATGTAAACCATCACATGGAATTTGTAACTAGGTTTTCTGATATTGGCCTTAGCTGCTTCAAATTTGAACCACCAAAAACACCCGGTAATTTCTATAACGGTGGTTATCAAAGCAAAACATCCAAACATTGACTGAGTTTTTCAGATTTAGCTTGTGTAAAATAATTAAAAGGAATCAAGCGGTTAATATATCAAACAACAAATCCATATACACATACATATGTAGCAACTTACTCAAAGGGATCATTGTTGCAGGCACATGAACATGAAGGATGCAAATCTTCTTTCCTCCAGAGTTCTGGATTGCCCATATCAGATTTAATTTGCTATCTTTCACATCTTTTGCCACAGCAACATAGATTGTGTCATTAACCACACCAGGGTTAGGCTCCTCTACAATTTCTCCCATACCACCCACGATTCTGGAAACCCCAAAATCATGAAGCGACCTAACAGAACCGAACCGTTGTGGAGTTGCAGGCACAGGGCTCACCACAGCCATACTAAGAGATGCAGGATGATTGAACCATTAAAAAATCTTAAAGTCTCCCTTAAAGACTCGTTCTTCCGCTAAACAGCATTCCCTTCAATTAAGAATTAACTAATTTGAAACTCACAGTAACCAATATAACTCTCTCCCTCTTTTCACCAAAAATAATCAACTTTCTCTCTCAGCCCATATCATTAATAAACTATTGGCTATTCTGCATGTCATACACCCCCTATCAACCAAGACGCTTAGTTAATCATCAAAATCTCTCAAACCCACCAAACTCGGTCTCTACAAGTAAGAAAATCCGAATAAACCCTATTTTCTCACAGCCAAAATGGGATTTTTTCTCTCAAAGTACCCAACAAAAATAAAACAACAAATCAAATTCAGCTTTCTCTCTCTAGAATTTTCAAGGACAAAATTCGACCCCCCAAATGTTTCCTCTTACTGCAAAACAACTTGACGGCACTTTCATAAAAGTTTTCCCAGAATGGAGGAAAACCCCATGAAAGTGATGAATCAGAGAAACTTTTGCAGGTGGTGTGACTGGAAGTTTATGGAAGGTTCTTTCTAGAGGTATGACTCAGATTAAAAGAGCATAGTTGTCTTAAGCTCAAATCATTGTAGCGTAAAGGCAGAAGAGACTCAAACTACTAATATATAATTGAAAAACAAATATCTTGGAAATTAAATAATCATTTCTATGGCGGGTTCCATCTCATCCTTGGACCAGTTTTGGCTCTCACTCTTCTCTTTTTGCTCCCTCTGCTTCCTTCAGGACGAAGCTTCTCAGAAAGCTAGTGGTCCCAGATGGTTAAAAAGCAAATACTAAATCCTTAAATATTCTATCTTTAATTCTTTACAATAAATAAATAAACAAATAAAGATAACTTGTTATTATTAAATACATCTTAAAATTGTTTTTTTTTTTACAGTTATAAATTAAAAATAGTATACAAATCAAATTGTATTTAAGGTGAAAATTTTTAACTTTTTAAAATATTAAACTTTTTATAGAATCACCGTACATATTGTTTTTTGTTAATTTGACTTCAAATATATTTAAACTCACAAACTTTAATTTTAAAATTTACTGTAATATCCTTAAATTATAAGTTCATTTCTTTATTATGTCATTTTTTGATAACTATTTATTGGTAAGATAAAAAATAAAAAAAATTAGGTTTATTTTTTAATTTTCATAGAAACAATTTTATTGTAAATAAATATTTAAATAAAATAAAAATGAATTTTACTAAAATTTATTATATATATTTATTTATAACTAAAGTTGTTTATTCTTATTTAAAAGATAGAATTTATCAAAAACAATTTTAAGAAAAAACCCTCACACTTGTACCTATTGTTTGTAAAATTAAACTTAAAATTGTAGTTAATTATCTTTTTATTAAAAAAATTAATTATTTTAATTTTAATTTAAGTAATATTGTGTCTCTAACTTATTTAATTAAATAATTTATTAATATTTTTAGCTTAGATTAAATTAATTTTACGCTTTAATTATTTTACTATTAAATGTAATAATTATTTTTATTTTAGCAAAATATATCAGCAATTAATCAAGTAGAGTATTAAATTCAGCCACCTAGGCTAGTTTAGTTGGATGGGTGGATCGGATGTGGGTGAAGAGTTATACCTCCCGTGAAGAAATCTTGAATAGACGTAGTTTATAGATATTTAATTATATATAAATATATAAAAATGTCTGAGGTATGACTTAGATTAATATATTAATATATTTATTTATAATTCATTTAATTTATAAATCTTTCATATTTTTTATATTAAAACAAAAATAAACATATTATACACCAGTTCACAAATAATAAAAATATTGTAATAAAGCTTCCCAACCTTTGATTAAATTTTTGGACATGAAATTAGGGTAAGATTAGATAAATCTCTAAAAAATCAAATACATCCAATAGTTCTTTTAATAATAATTTTTAATAATAAATATAAATAATATTTATTAATTAAATAATAAATCTCACACATTCTTATATCATCCATAATTTATATTTATTAAAAATTATATAAATAAGATGAGGATCAATATGAATTTGAATCCATTTAATTGATGAATAATTAAATAGAATGAATTTGCATAAAATATAATTATTAAAAGTAAATTAACAAATACAATTTAAATATATATATATATATATATATATATATATATATTGAATGAAAATAATTAATTAATTTTGTAGTTAATTTTGTAGAGAGAGTTGGTGGAGATAGAGCAACCACTTAAGGAATATGCGGCCGCCGCCATATTCGCTCACGTCATCAACATGCTTGACTAATAAAACCGACACCAACCACCATTTCACGCCCAACACAAAAAAGTAAATAAATAATTTTAGTTACATATTTGTAGAGTGACATCAAATATAACTACATAAAATATTCGAATTAAATTTAATAAAAACTATATATAAGTTGATAACTTGATTGTATTGTAATAAAATCATATGTTTAGCTTTAATGTGAATTTTGTAACTCCTATTTTGATCCACAACCACAATGATAAAAACTAAAAGGAATTAAAAACAAGTGACGAAATCATTAAAAGACAACGTTTGTGGTCCTGTCCATGCCTCAGTTAATTTAAGTGAGGCTCTAAATTAATTACCACATGGATAATTAAATTAACAAAGTGAAAGTTGTGATGGTTTTTGAATAATAAATTAATTAAATCATAAGTCCAACGACTATGATAGCTTGAAATTAAAGTGCAGTTGCCTGGATACTGCAGGTTCATGTACTTGGAAAATTAACATTTTACACATGATTTAGACTTTTAGCATCTTGGTGCCCAAGGGAACAATATTTGAGTTCAAACATAAGACTAGAAGGACATGCTACTTATAATTTATTTTGGAGTGAGTTGATGTTTTAAAGATACATTTTCTCTTATTTTGATTATTTAATATTAAAATATTTTAATTTAGTCTTTTAAAAATGTCAATTTTCTCATTTTGATCTTTCTGTTAAATTCATTAAAGAAAAATATGACGTGGTGTAACAGATAATTAATGTGACATAACATGTCATTGATGACTTGTACAAAACGATATTGTTTAAATTAGCAGTGCCACAATAACGGAGATATTTTTCTTGCTAAGCACACTATCTTTGATGACGAAGCTATTGCGTCGATCTAATGAATGGATTAAAATGAAATTATTTGTATTTTTAAGAAATTAAATTAAGAGAAAATATATTTTTAAAAGAACAAAGTATTAATTCATTTTTTATGTTTTTAAGGATATTTTTTATTTTATGAAAATAGTTCTTTTTTTTTTATTTAGATTATAAAAGAAGCAGTCAACAAAAATTAATAATTCTATAGCAAAAAACAACTTCCTCTATTAGTTTCAACCCTTGATTCACTAATAATGTATTTTTTCCTTCTGCTTTATCTTTACTTTAATTTTTGTCATGATTCAATATCATTATTTGTGTTGAAAACAAAGGAAAATAAACCAATGAGCTAGCGATCTTTTGAACATATACTTACAAATACCATAAATAATGACTTAAATAGCTATATTTGAAAATGTAAAATCTCATGTCATCTCAAAACAGCTCTAACTTGATAATCAAAGTCTTCTTTAACCCTAAAGCTCCAACACCAATTCGCCATCCTCACGATCAATTGTTTAGATTCTTCCTTGAACTTAATCTCTTATAACTCAGGGACCATACAATTTTGGAGAATTCTATTCTGTCGCTTAGTGCATTGTTGCTACGTGAGAGAGGGTGTGTGGCTCCACGTGGACCTCACATGTAGGACCCACACACCCTCTGCGCCTATGATAGCGAAGACCTAAAATTTTTCATATTGGTGAAGTTTCCTGCGAAGTGTAAGAGCCGACACAAATGGCCCAGTCCCGTGGGAGCATTGAATTCTCGACACGCGCTTTCTGCTATATATCTCTTCATTCCCAAGACTTGCTTGGTATTGTTTGTTTTGTGGCTAAAAACCAACGGAACTTCTTAACTTGTCACACTCCTCACATGGCTACATTTTCAGTTTATCATAATAATGCTCTTCCAATATTTTTTAAAATAAATTTTATAAATATTTATTTTTTTAATATCTCAAAAAAAATTAAATGCTGATTTATAATGATAGTAAAAAAATTGTTTTGAAATATAATATTTTTAAAATGACATAAAAATAATTCTTGATATAGAATTGAAATCTCATTTTCAAAATCGTCTGTCAAATTGGAAAGAGATATTCGAACTCTAGTTTCTCACACAAAACAAATAAATTATTGCCAACTGTAACTGCTCCAGTACATTGGGAAGAAATATTTAAGATATTTTTAGTTGTATTATATTTTAAAATATTTATATATTTTTAGTTTTAAAAATATTCTAAAAATAAGAGTAATAAATAATAAATATACATTATAATTAAAAACATTTAAAAATTATATTTAAAAATTATTTAGTTTAATATACTATTGATCCGTAGAATTTTAACATTTCTCTAAATCTAACTATTATGTTTCTTTTTATAATATATGGTTTTTTATAATTTTGAATACTAGCATATATGTTTATAATAATATTTATTAAAACATTGTTCTTAATTAAAATATAATATTTACAAATTAAATAAATTTTAAATAGAATAAATTATTAATTTATTATGGAGACTCATTTAGTTTTATTTAAAAATGATACATGAATTATATTTATTAAATATTGATTAAGAGAAGGGCTCCCTTGGTCAAAATAAATCAAGTCAAATTGATAGGACGTTAAATTCTCCTTAATAGCATTTACATTCCACCACGTTGAAAGGATCGTTGCGAAAAGGGCTTTGGAGGAAAAGTCTCAACTAACTTATAGCAAAAGAATTGACTTAATTCCACAAATCAAGGTTCTTTTGTTGGACCCTTCTCGAATCAAGGAAATATTCTTAGGAATATACGATAGTGTTAATATTTAATAAATTTAAATTATATGTATATTTTAAATAAAATATAATAAATTTTATTCGAACGTCATAATACATTAATGATTAAGTTAATGTTGTGGTTCTCTAAATAGTAAATATAACACTTTTTTAATTTAATAATTTAAAAATTAATTTTTTTAATTTCATCACTCATTAATGCAAATTAATATCTTTACTAACCCGATCTAACAGATATTATGTATCCATTAAATGCCCACGTACAACGTACTATGGGCAAGAAGGAATTTCTTTAAAAAAAATAGTGATGAAACTTAAATTATTTGAATCTTTTTATAACAAAAAAGAAAGTTGAAATAAATAAATTTTTTAATTTTAAAAAAAGATAAATTTTTTATTCTCTATTCAAGGAGACGAATAAATTTTTGTAATTATTATATTTAAATAAATAATATTTATTTTTAATAAAATATCTTATTTTTTTAAAATTAACTTCTCTAAAAAAAAAGAATAATTTACATTCATTTTAATAAAAGTTAAAATTAACAAGTCTGAAGATTTGAGTACCATGGAGGGGAAGAATGGTTGGTCCAACCATGTTTCTTCATTCTAGAGATAGATCCAAAGAGATAATATTGGTTAACAGCTCTAGGGCCGAGGAGAGCGGGTTGAGTTGACAGATCAATTCATAAAAAAAATAAATTTTTTTTATTATATATTATTTTTTATAAATATATTTTAGTATTAATTTTTTATTTTAATATTTTAATTAATTAATTATTAAAATGAATATAAAAATATATAAAATTTCAAAATTTAAAAAAAAACTCTTATTTATATTATGATATATGACTCTAAAATAATTTAATATCTTTGTTTAATAAAATTATCTGTGAAAGTAATAAATATATTTTTAAATTTTAAAAAATAATATTATTTATTTTTATAATTAATAATTACTAGTAAATATTTATAAAGTAAGTGAGAGAATTATTTAAAAGTTTTAAAATTATTTATTTTTTAAATTTTAAAGTAAAAAAATATAATTAAAAGTTAATTAGTATGTCGCAATAATTTTTTAAGTTTTTAAGTGTCAAATGGCCGCTACTTTGTTTTTATCACTGGTCAATTGAAAGTCATAGATATAAAATTAATTTACAATTTTACTTTAAAAATTTCACACACTCCAATAATATTTAGAATTAAATCATATGCTTTTTTTTTAATGAAAATTGGCTTCCTTTAAATAAAATCTATGCTGGATATTTTAGTATTATATAAATATGTTTCGGAAAAGTAAAGATTAATTAGTCTTTGATTATGTATCTAAATCAAAGTAAAAAGTTTTGAATGCTCTATTAGATTTTAGTAAAATATATGTTTTATGATCCAAAATAGTTGGCTTAATTAAGGTAAAACCAAGTCAAGTTTTAAAATAGAGTAATCAATTCGAAACCTTACAAATATATTTTAGTGTATTTGTTTGTATGCATGGGTGAAGTCTAATATACTTTCTCGTTTGTCGTATTTTCTAAGTTAATACATAAATTATACCTTTAAATTCATTCTCTTACACTCAACCAAAAACTAATAAATTTAGTGAAATATATATAACATTGTTGTTAATTTATATTCTCTTAGAATGAGCCTTTAATGCAAAACTAGTGGAGCCTAAGAGGTGATTTTGAATTCTTAGAGTCATAATCTATACTACTCATTTTGTTTTAAATTATTTATTATTTTAAAAATTTTATTTTATTTTAAATTATCTGTCGTTTTATATTATTAATGAAGTATTAATTATTATTTTTAAAATGACTCTTATTTTTATTATTTTCAATCGAATAATAATAAGAGTTTAAATTAATTTTAATAAAAATAATTTGATCAAGTATAACTATTTTTTTTATTAGAATTGAGACTATTTAATAAATTTCTTAATTATTATATAATTATCTTAAACGATAAATAATTTAAAACAGATGAAGTAATTAATTTCAACACTACTATCTTTATGTCTCACCTCCTCAAATTAAATTCCTTAAAACTTTTTTGTTTCTTACATTCATGGCTGCCAACTTTTCACCTTGTATATTTATTTACTCATTTCATTTTAAAATATTTAGTGTTTAAAATAATAGTATAAAAATTAAGAAAGTTATTAAATAATTTTAATTGTAATAAAAAATAATTTAATTTAATTTAATTATTTTTATTAAAATTAATTTAAAATTTTATTATTATATTAAAAATAAAAATAAATAAAAATTAAAAATTAATGTATTATTAATAATTTAAAATAAATTAAAACTTCTCACACTATTATTTTAAAATTGAGAGAATAGTTCATAACTGCTCTAAACAGCTCCAACCATGTCTCTCTTTCCACTACCTATTATTGAATCTTTAGTTGGAACTTTAATTATTTGTTGTGAATGATCCTCCTGGGAATCAATATATTATTGGGCTAATACTTTTATTATTTATATTAGATTACGTATCCAACTTTCAATTATTTTAATGCAATAATCAATTACATAAATATTTTAAAAGCTACTCACCTAAATAAATAAAAAATACAAAAATCATAACTGTCTAACAAAACCGTTGATTTGATATATAATTTTTTGAAGATTATATTGTCTGCACTTTGTTTTCATTACTTTCTTTTAAATTACCCACTTTATTTTTATCTTTTTTTAATAATTTTTTTCTTCTAATAATACGTGACTTAAACTTGGACTGAGTCGGATAATACTTCAATTAACTATTGAGGTTATTATCTTCCAACCCTAAAATACAATTATAAAATAGTTTAAAATATGTCAATTTTTATTTTTTTTATTTTTTTGTCTCAATTTTTTTTACCTTTTAATATTAATTATTTATTTATTTTGTCATATATTTTTTTAAAATTTTTTTAAAACGTTTTTGAGTTTTTTTTTTTATATTTTCATGTATTATTTATTCATAATTTTTTTGATACTATTAATGTATAAGTAAAAAAAATTTTAAAGTTTTTAAAAAAATATATGACATAACAAATAATTAATTAATATCAAAAAATTAAGATAAAAAATTAAGATAAAAAATTAAAAAAATTAAAAATTGACACATCATATCTTAAGTTACAATTCCAAAATAAAACCGTAACTTAGAACCACCCATTAATTATTCATACATTTTCAAGTTATATTATTTGTGCCTTGTGAGTATGCATTTATTATTTGGTTAAACTCATTTTATTATAAACTCTATAAAGATAATTTTTTTATAATAATAATTATTAATTTTCTACTTAATAAAAATATATAACTTAATATATTTTTTAAATAAAATTTATTAAAAATATTATCACATATAAATTTATAACAAACTTGAATTCTTACTCGTTTTAAAATGACATTTTGTAAGTGTTTGTTTTTTTGGTAAAAAACAATCCATGAATAAACTTGGACGTTTCGAAATTTACAATATAAGATAAACTTTCATCTTGACTTATATATAGTGGTCCTTGGTGGTGATGGGGTGACAGCTCCAAAAAAAACGTCATGTAAATATATATATTTTTAAAATATTTGTTTCCTAAAATTTTTTTTATGCATGTCTTCCAAAAAATATTTATTATATAATTAATTTTTTAAAATAATTTTTTATATAATTTGTTATAATATATTAATAGTTAAAAATAAAAGTGTTGGAGAGATATAGTAAAAAATATATACAATTGTAATTAATATTTTAATATATAATACAATAAATTATTTCTTTAGATTTTGTGGTGTTTTTTTTATTTTTTTTTATAAGTTACATGCCATCTACGACAAATTAAAATTAATATATATTTTATCTTATGTAAAAAAATTATTTATTTTTATAAAATATATGTTTTAATATATGATGTATTTTTTTTAAGTATGAATATTTTAAAAATATATTACAGTATTTTGTCACGCTATTATTTTTATTCAAGATCCAACTCTAACCGTTACTAGGAATTTTTATTCAAGATCCCACTCTAACCGTTACCAGAAAACTTACTAAACTAGTTAAATGGTAGTGATTGGAGGAATTAAGGAAGAATTTGTTTTTTTTCAATCTTTGTCAAGAGTTGAACTAAGAACCTCTTCAATTAAAGAATTATTCAAATTCTAGTTGTGCTTATGTTTCATTACTGAGACCTAATTATGGATTCAACCATCAGCTTGATTTTTGTGAATTTTTAAAGAATTTGAGTTTGAAGTGTAATAATTTTTTATGTAAATTAAAGCCTGAAAAAGTCTACGATCAAGTTTAGTGTTAACATCTCGTAGGTAAACAAACAAGAATTATTATTTGTATATTATTTTTTATATTTATATTTATATTATTTATCATTTATTATCATTATCTTTTCACATTAAATTAATGACTAAAATTAAGGGTATAAAGATAGTGTAAGAATTGTTATATATAAATAACATTGTTGGTAAACAAAATGTGTTTATCTTTTTTTTTTTGGTATATACAAAATTTGGAAAAAAATTATTTTAATTCCAAAATAAAGTACAGAAAATTATCATTATCTAATTAAAAGCAGCTCAATCCTATCAATTAAACTAACATTTAGTGACAAACAATTGTGTGTTTTTGTAAATTATATAAAATGATTAATGTCAACAATTCTGAAAATAGGAAACTTTCAATTTGATAAATAATAGCATTAAATAATATAAATATGGTAGTTAAACAATCAACTAATTCCATTGTATAATTAATTAGTATTAAAAGTTATAAAATAATTGTTGGTTTAAATAAATAAATAATATATTATGAGTTAATTTTGTCTTTCTGTTATGTTGTTTTTGTTATTCTATTATTTATTAGTTGATGTTGTTCAAGTTTCCTCTCCCCATTGGTTTGAGCCTATGAGGTAGGCATTGCTTAACGATTGGTGTTATTTAGCAGCGGTCGGTTGGCGTCACATAAGATAGAATAATTAAATATAGGTTCATAATTAAACAAATTTTCAGGTCAAATGAACACAATTTGCCTTTAATCACTTTGTTTATTCATCAACCATATGAACTAATAGAGAATATGCTCCTTAATGAAAAAATTCAAGTCGTCTAATCACTGGTGAATCTAGAAATTTTAATTAAAAGGATAAAAATAAAAAAATATTATAAATACGCATTAATAATAAATCATATGAAAACAACTTTTAAATTTTTATAGAGACATTACAAAAATTTCAAATATATTCATTAAAAAATTATAAACGTGAATTTGCCACTGCCTCTAATAATACTGTACTCAATACCATTGCCACTGGATTTTTTAATGTCATATTTTTTTTTGGTGTCTATTTACATATACAAAATAAAGTTGTATATAATTTTTTGAGGCCAATTCAAAATTTGTATTAGATATGCCAATGGTCTATTGATTTAGTAGCACATCTTCTCTTCTTAAGTACTAGAAAGTTTGGTATTAAGGATTTAGTACCCACCAGCCCTCTTTTTCTCATGTTTCTAGCGTTCTTATGCAACTGAAAAAGTTGTATTAAATATAATATAACATTTTAAATTTAAAAAAATATGTAAAGATATTTAAGTATTTGTTAGTAGGTTATTTAATCAATGAATAATACGTATATTAATAGATATTAATAAAAATAATTGAGTTGATAAATTCTTAAATAAATCTAATTAATCATAAATAAACAATTAAATTTATCATAGGTGAGATGTAAACTAGATCTATTCATCTACCTAAGATATTCTTGAGTTTGAGTTAATGGTTGTTTGGATGGACTTTTAAATAAAAGTATTTCTTTTTAAATGTTGTTTCATCTATTTTTTTTAAAGTCAAAATTTGTAACTTTTTATTAAAAAAATAGGTCCAATAAAAAAGAGATAAGAATTTTTGAATAAATATATCTTAAAATATTTCATAAATTTTTTAAAACGTAATTTTGCCTATAATTTTTAATAATTTTATATATAAATTTTTTTTTATATTTTTACATTCAAACGTAATACTTATATTTCAATAAGATTACTTCTATATAATTATATCTAAATACTAAATATATATTTTTTTAAAATTTAATATTTTTATTTAAAATATTTGTTAAAAAATATAAATCCATCTAAATAAAGACTAATAAAGTAAAAAAAAATTAGTACAACAGTCATTCATTCATTAAAAAACCCAAGGACACATAATTCATTGATTAGAAAATCCAACAAGAAACATGTAAAATTACGTAAATTTTATTCTTTCAAATTACACCAAATATCTTATATTATTAGTATCATAGTATCTGAATCATATAATGTCCAATATTCGTGAAGCTGATCTTGTGTTTTCTGGTTTTGGTCTTTGTTTATTAGTTCCTTTTCCGTTGTTTAAGGGCTAGAAAAAAAATTATTAAGCAAATGAACTACTTACCAATTTATGTTGTGAATAATGAAGATATAATAATTAAATCAAGGTTAGTTCATATTTAAAATTTATTTATTCATTCATCTATTTCTGAATTATAATGAATTAATTAATAAAATTAAAAAAATATGTGGAAATAGCAGATAGACATCAGCAGAAGAATATGCCAAGGGAATATGACTGGGAGACCAAATCTTAAGTTCGTGCATGAAAATTTTATTAAATTTAAAAAATAATAATTAATGTTGATGGAAAGAGAAATTTTACAAATATGAGTAATGAAGATTAAAAATAAAATAAAAATAGTCCAATGACAAAAATGAATTTAGATAGTGACACTTTTAATCTTGGACATGACATATACATTTAATTTTTTAATTAGAATTGTAAAATGTTATATAACTACACCACCCACGTGTAATTGTCTTTGATTAGTGATACTAAAGTAATGTTAAGTTAGTCCAAACTAAATGAATTAAAAAATCACTAAATCACCCTAAAATTACAAAATTATATATATTATTTTATAAAGTGAATTGAAAGATATATATAACTTGAATTACATTTGAATTTAATTTTTATTCATTTTTAAAGAACTGAAATTTTGAAATGGAACAATTTTTCATTTTAATAAAACCTGAACTGCCATCAAGACTTGTTTTGGTCCCAGCTCCTACATTTTTAGGCTTGTTTTGGTCCTTTTGGATGTGGGCCAGGGCCCACCCGCTAGTAGGTACCTTGCTTTTTTCTTAGGCCTTGCCTTTGAGCAAAACGGAAGTGTTCATGTGGCCTAGAAATTAAAGATTTGGGCTATTTCACAAATCTCAATTAAAGCCCATTTGCAATCAGATTTGGGCTCAGTCCAACAACGTAGGCCCCGGTTTACAACATTTAGCTTTAAGATGGGCTATTAAAAGCCCACCTGTTATAACACCACGTTAAAGGTCCACATTATCTTCTCCTAAGTTTCTGGCCCCTGCAACTTAATGCTTTAGAATAAAATGTAGGCCTGTTTGGTTTCTCCATTTTCTCTTATCATTTTTAATGAAAATACAAAAAACAAGTCTGAAAATATATTTGGTTAGATTTAATGAAGATATTTTTTAAAAAACATTTCTTAAAAAGATTGAAAATATAAAAACAACAAAAAATTATTTTCAGTGTTTATTTCTTAAAACTTAAAAATTTAGAAATTAAAATCATTTTTAAAAAAAATTCTTTCTAATCAAACAAGCCTTTAATATTTTTTAAATTTTGATTCAATGGTAAATGAATTCATGATTTTAGATTTGGAAATTATTTGTCTGAACTTTTAAATGTAGGAAATAATACTTTCCATTCAATTAATTTTTTTTTAAAAAAATCAATTGAATTAAAAGTTAGTAAAACTTCATTCCACAACTATACTCCTAAATTTAAATTATAAAAATACTATTTATAATTAAACTTTTATTATATGAAAAAATATTAAATTCAAATTCAAATTCTCAACTAGTTAATGAAATTTATATGTGCAACTTCATCTATAATCAGCTTTAATCTTTTACCTACGAAGCTTGAGTGAGCTGGGCTTCACTAAAGCCTGAGGATTTCCAACTAAGCACTGCCTTCTCTTCCGGAGGCACAATTTCTAACGAGGAGAAATTTGTTAGGTTAAATTAATTTATAATTTTTTAAGTTAAGTAAATTATAAGTATTATATATATAATCTATTTAAAAACTTTTAAATTTTATAAATTAAATTAATTATAAATATAGATGTAAATATGTTAAAACTTAAAAGTGTTTACTTATGTCACTTGTATATCAATGAGCTCACTTTTAAATTATATAAATTTAATAAATTAAACTAATTATGAATGTAGATTTAAATATGTTAAAATTGCCTATTTATGTGTCTGAGCTCAATAATATTAGAATTGTCTCTAAAATTAAGAGTTGTAAGAGAAACCTAAGTCAAATTCAAATTGATAAACTAAAAAACAATTATCTAAAAATATCTTGCCACGAAAAATCATTAAAAAAAAATTGACATAAGAAAATATTATTTTTTTTGTTAATAAAAAATTAAAAAAAAGTATGTTCTAACGACACTATAAAAAAAATGGATTTTATTAATTAAGCCAACCTTAATAATATAATTTACATCAATAAAAATTTGCTAAAGCCAAGGGTTGCGAAGATGAAGACAAGATAGGGGGCGTCGGCCATGATATAATAAATAGAAAGATAGAAACTCACCTAAGGCTAAAGCACCCCATATGATATCATATATCCTTTTGGTGTTAAGTGAATGATTGTAATCTTAGAAACTATAAATAAATAATTTAAAAAATAATTATTAGGAAGTGGACTTTTTGTGCCTTAGTTGCCACAAACCAAATTCTTATCTTGTTTAATTTTATAATTAAAGCTAGCCCTTTTGTTTGTCTTTATCAGACGAGTCTTCAAAGGCTTCTATAGGCAAAGTCCAATTGAAAACAAAAAAAAGTATAAAGATTCTTTAATTTTCTACTCCTCTAATGAATTCATTAGTTGATGCACAATTCCTTTATTGATCATGACACCTATCTTTTCTTTTCTAATTTGGTAAGACTGTTTTGATTCTTTAAAACTTAATTTCGTTTTTGAAAATATAATTCATTTTTTTCCTAATATCATATTTTTATTTTATTTTGTTATACCATTTTATAATTTACTATTAAAGTACCAAAATGATAAAAAAAAAGGGTTTATGGAATTAATATTAAATTGATAGAGACATTATTTTTTTGAAGACTAAAATAAGATTTTTATATCAATAAAATTATTCATGAATTATTTTCTAATAACTTAAAAACTTTTGGAATAAAAAAATTTCTTGACATGATTTTAAAATCTTGTACAAGGTATAATGAATTTTAAAATCATTCTTTAGCGTGAATTTTTAGGATAATGAAGCGATACTCACTAGTCAGCCAATTTTGTCAAAGAAAACCATCGATTGAATATGACAATTCATATATTGATAAGATAGATGGATCATTATCCTCTCTCACGTTAAAAAAATATAACATTGTTATTTCATAAAATAAATATATATAATATATATAAATTCATAAATAATAAATAATAAATTATCTTATATATTACATTTTTTTCTTTCTCAATATAATAGTATCATATTTTTATAATATTTCTGATTCATTTTTATAATATCTCTGATGCATTGATATATATTAAGGCATGGAGATATTTTATTATGGAACAAGGGAGTTGATTGTGATTTGTGAAAAGACACATTGAGCGATCATTCAATAATTCAATTATAAATTCTGATTTTTTTAGTTGAAACGATACATATCCTACCAAAACTATAGATTAAACATCGTATTCTAAAATAATATTTTAAGATTTTTTTAATATATTAAATTATTTAAAAAAATATCTCAAAATAACAGTAAAAATAAAAATAAAATCTTATAATATATTATTTAATATATAATGCCTTTAAAAGCATCAAACAATAATTTATTCAAATTTGTTTCTTAATCACTTTACAGCCATATCAATCTTTACTCTTTTCATGACTTGTACAATAAGAGTGCTTCATATTCATTCATTAACGAGTTCTTTCTTGCTGAAGATTGAACTTAAATAGTAAATGCATTTTTATTTTATATAATAAGTAATTTCAACTATATATATGTGCATGATAATGAATCTAAGACAATTTCACTACTTTATAAGTTGATATCCAACTATTATTATATAAAAATTTTATAATATTCATATCAATATCTTATTTATAATTAGCAGTATTAGACCATGAGAATTTATTTAATAATTCATAACAGTATTAGGATAATTTTAAGAGAGTTTCATTTAAAAGTTGAGTTTTCTTACCATTAAAGTTATTTTGAGATTGCTAAATCCATTGTTATTAGTTATTGTTAGATAAATTGAGATATTTTCATCTAATAATAAATGTTATTATCAATTAATTAAGATATGAGTACATTAAAAATACCATAGAATATTTTCTTTTAATTTGAAGTACAAAAGTTATTCTTATTCTATATATGATCTTTACCTCAAAGTGGGGTACAACTTTAAGACTTTTACTTCCTTCTTGTGGATGATATAGGATAAGGAGGGAGGGTCCTTTTAAGATATTAGTGCTAGAAAAGAGTGGGTATCCAATGCCCAAGGACATATGTTAGCTGGTTAAGAAGCATGGAGATGGAGATTGATATAGATAGGGTACATGAAATGGTATGAATATTGCAATACTATATAAAAGTTGTTATATTTATACGTAAATTAAAGTATTGTATTGTATTTATTATGAGTGTCTAATACATATTGAATACAATAAGATTATGTTTTTGAAGTATCAATACTTTAATATTTTTTTATAAATAGATAATGGTATAATGTTGAAGAAGAGATGAAATTTGAACCTGCAGGATAACATTTTAAGTTAAGTTCATCCCAAGTTTCATTACTACTTCCCCTCCCCAATATATATTTAAAAAATTATTGAGTATGATTTAGTGATGAAAAAATTATAGTAGATTTTGAAGTTATATTTTTATTTAAATATTTTTATAAATACTATCTTTTAAATTAGCATCTTATAAATTTTATTTATAAATTTTTAGTATATAAAATAATTTTAAAATAATATCCGAAAATAATATTAAAAAAATGAAATTTCATAATTAAGATTTATAAATTTAAAACATGATGCCTTTGAATAGACTAAAACATTAATTAAAGTAATAATTATAAAGATAATCTCATAATTTTGAAATATTATCATCATGATATCTAGATTTGTCTAATAATTAATAAAAATATCAATATATTTTAAGTATTAGTATTCATTCAGTGCCTTTTTATAAAATATTTACTGATTTAGTTTGTTTCTCTTTCTGTAATACACAAATTTGAAGAGAAGAAAATAGTAGATTATTTTTTTCAAATAGATGCCTACACTGTCATTGACCCAGTTTTATTTTTTAATATCTTTAAAAATATTTTAAATAGTACATAAAATATTTAATTTTTTTTGTTATTATAAGGAATCATTTAAAAAATTTTAAGGTGCAAAAGAAACAAAATTAATGAAACACTATTTAAAGCTCTATTTTTATGCATTTTTAAATTAAAAAATCAAATACACTTGGTTTATAAAACTATCATATATAAATATATTAGAGGAAACTCATAAAAAATGACTTCCTACCATATATATGAATTTGGATTCGTGAAGTTTTTTCAAGTAATAAATTTCGAAAAAAGACAGATAGATAAATAAGTAGGATAAGACTTATCTGGATACAAAAAAATCTTACTCATTTTCTCCCCTCTTTCTCTCTTGTATTTGTCAATATTTATACGTCATAATTAACTTAATTTATACATTTGAAATTTAATATATTTTAAAATTTCTTAGTATTAAAACCCAAACCCCTTAAATAGTAAATACACCAAGGTTTGGCCAAAAAAATTATAATTATTAAATACATCCGAAATTAATAATCCATTTAAATATAATAATATATTTTTTAAGTCATTGAATTAAATATAAATAATTATTTAATTTAATGATTAAAAGAAATAAATATATATTTAATAATTATTATATTTAAATATAATATTTCATCTATTTTAAATTATATATTATTTTAAAATTTTTTATTTTATTTTAAATTATTTGTCATTTTATATTATTAATAAAATATTAATTACTATTTTTTTAATATTAATTATATTAATTATTATATTCAATAGAATAATAAGAAAATTTAAATTAAATTAATAAATATAATTTAATAAATTATAATTATTTTTTGTTAAAATTAAAATTATATAATTTTTATATCATTATTTTAAATAATAAATAATTTAAAATAAAAAAAGTAATATATTCTAAGTTATCTTAAAAATATCTCAAAAGAATACATTAATGGCGCCATAATGACATAAAGATTTTGCTCCAAGGAGTCTTCGAATGGCGCCAAATTCTTACCCTTTAAATAACCAAATCTACGACCTAAACCTTAAAGTAGTATTGATATATAGTACAAACCATGGACCATATGTTGAGACTCACGTAACAGGACCACACTAAAGCTTAATATCCTACGCACCGACACAACTTAGACCAAAGTACATAGAATCATAGTCGCAGATGAGAAAAGGTCAGCCGAAGTGGAAGAGGAGAAGGTGAGAGATCAGTGATTTTTGTTTGTTTGTGAGATTACAAAAATTTGGGCAAGACTATGCCTTTAATTGGACTGTACTATAATTTTAGATATATATTTTTTATTTTTTAATATTAATTAATTAATTATTATGTTATATATATTTTTAAAAATATTTTAAAATGTTTTAAGAATACCATAAAATATTTTTATTATCCATGGAGTGTCACATGAGATTTATATATACGCAATAATCATTTAAAGTTAAAATCTTTCAATTTAATCATTCAAAAATTTTTATTTTAATTTCATCTTTTTTTTTAGTTTAAATAATTAAGAATTATCAAAATTACATATATGTATATGAGATATAATAGAAATAAGTATAAGCAATATATATATTTTGTTGATCTATCTCGATAATTTAATATATTTTTAATTAATCAAGTTAAATAAATTAGAGTGAACTTAATTTTTTTAAGAACTAAATTGAAATAATATAATTTAAAAAAAATTAAAATAGTAATATAGTAAATTAGAATGTTGGTATTAATGATTAAATTAGGTGAAAGTTGGTAGCTTTGGTTGTGGTCCTCAATTATGTCATCCACCCCCACTTCCTTTAATTATATTCATTGCCTTTGAGCTTTGAGGCAAAGCCAAATAAAGTGAGTTTTGAAAGAGGACAAGAAGAAGAAGACAAACTATTTCCAAAATTAAAAATATTTATAATTCTCATCATTATTATATATATATATATGTAATTATATTTGATTTTAATGTTTATCATCTAATATTTTTTAGTGAGACTAGTTGAACCCAAATACAACATATCAGTTTCCTTGTATTCAAGTGCTTTCAAAATTATAATCTTTTATAATATAACAATTTATGATATTTAATATTTAAGACAATTAAAAACAAAGTTTATAAAATATTGTTACAAAATATAATACCTTTAATTAATACAAAAAGATTGAAATATATTACTATATAGAAAATATTATGATACTTAAAATATATTACTATCTATGGAAAATTGGCAATGATATTAATTATTGAATAATAATATTTATATTAATTTTATTTATAAATTTTTAAAGCAATTATATTTAATTTTGAGTAAATAGAATTAGATTCCACGTGTGGGGTCCCAAATGGGTGAGGTTTGACCTTTTGATAAACTCAAAACAAAAATAGTATCGATGGCTCCAATAGGTTCCTAACTTTGATACAACAGCTCCACGTACAAACATAACACATACGACATTAGCTATTAATTACTTCGTATTATATTATTTGTATAATATTTAATTAATATAAATTTTAAGTAAAAACTGCTACATGTACAAAAAAAAAAATATATATGTATATATATATATAAAAGAATTTCTCTATGAAATCACACCAAAAGTATTGTTATTTGTTTAATATAAATATTAGATGATTTTAACTTTATAAATTTAAATTTTTATTTATTCCATAAAATTATACCTTTATATATATATATATATCTTGTTAAATAAATAAATATTATTATTTACACAAATTATATTTATAACCAATACTAATTTAAGGTATCAACTTAAATTCTTTTCCAAATATAATATCAACTTTTTTTTATTAAAGAATAAAGGAAGGGAGGGACAACTTTTTTCTGGTACGGGCAATGTCACACAATAAATCAGCGTGGAAGTTGGGAAAAGAAGGGGTGGGCCCAACTGCTTTAATGGAGTGGGACCCAAGGAACTGTTCTTTAGGCCCAACTGCTCCTCACATGGTTCTTATTCCAAAGGGGATTCTAGGTTTCATGTGTAGCAATGAATAGGTTTTATAATTTTTTAAATTTATATATTTAGTTTTTAATTTTTTTTATAATTTTTATTTTAAAAAATAAGTTAA
>JASKGM010000013.1:6270348-6282884 GCA_034509205.1 Ceratonia siliqua | reverse complement strand
AAAAAAAAAACTGAAAAAGACTTAAATTTAAATCAATGTGAAATGAGACCTGCAAAGAAATCACATGCAATTACGTTTTTTTGTTTAGCTCGTTTGAATGGCTTTCGGTTCCAATTTTTTCTTTAAAAAAAGATTAGGATCTTTTTTATTTGAATCATTTATTTAATTTTAGATGATCAAAATTTATTTAATAAAATACGCATATTTTACGTACATTTTAATCTTGATCGTCTAAAAATTAATGAATAATTTAAATAAAAAAATAAAAAAAAAATCCAGCTGAATAGACCTAGATCCATTTCCCTGACTACTCAATCATCTTATTCTGACGTTTCAACTGACTCTTTTAGTTTCTCTCTATATATATACATGCTTGGCCCCGTTATAAAATTTCATTTTATTTTAATTTTAGACAGTTTAATAGAATAATTGCTTTTGAATCCACCTAAGATAACCTTCTTCCCTAGTCTTTCATTTGTAGAAGAATAGTACCAGACAAGGAGAAGCAAGTTAATGCTTTTCTAAGCTTCCTTTTCTTTTTTTTTCAGAATTATTCATTGCTGCTTCTATCAAGTCTGCTATGCACAATTTTTCTCAGGATTTAGGAACAACACTATCCACTGTAAAAGACAATTTACACAAAATACTTTTCTGACATATATGTCATAATATATGCTACTTCTTTACAATGACTGAAGATACATAACCAAGTGGCTATCTATACAACAAGAAGACTTCGGTACGTGGTTCTATGTTTTAAATATCTGTAATAGAAAAAAAATGTACTGATAACTAATAACTTCCCCTCTTAGAAACCAGTATAAACAGGAAAATCCCCTCTAGAGTACAAAGTGCAGTTAAAAGATGAAAGTGCATAGTGGATAACCATTGATGACAAAATTAACGGTTTAGCAAACTACGAATTTGTGAAAACTAACTCCCGATGTTTTCATCTGGTTATCTACTTGCACTGTCCTATCAGAAGAGTAACCTGCACTTTAGAGGAGCTAAATCCGTATAAACAACAGGTAGATCAAAATAAGCTTGATCAGTGATTTTGAAGCCAGTCCTGTATTGCAGAGCGAAGAGCAAGGTTGGGGACAAGATTACGATGTGCAATCTTAGCATTTGTCATTGGTGAAGTGTCATGTCCACTGTCCAGCCAACCTCGTATAGCCTCAGCTTCATAAGTAAAACCGTCTGCAGCCACATGCGGATCTCGCATTACTTCCTGCAAGGTTGCATCATAGATAGTAAAGCATGTTACTAAATGAGACATAATATTTAGCATAATAAGAATGAAGTTTGGAGGGGGGACTTTTTCTTAGATGACTGATTTCTACTCAAAGCAGTATTAATCATAGATTCATGGATTTGGAAAATCTTGGTGCAAGTAGAGATTATAGAGATAAAGAGTAATAAAAATAAAATAAGAATCGCCAAGAAAAGTATGACCTAATGCAGAAAGGATACCAACTAATGTAGGTTAAAACTAACAAAAATTGTGCAATGGAATTTTCACCAAATCTGCAATAAAAAATGGGAGTGAAGATTCATTTCATTTGCTTTTAAAGAAGTGTCTATTGGTCTGGAGATCCTAAAAGATCATGAGGACATCCATTTTGAAGGAGCTGAAGTGAAAAATGAAAACGGAAGTAAGAAAGTTACCTGGAAGATTGGACAAATGAAACATGAAGGAGGTTGGTAAAGCCCTTCAGAACCCAGCCTGAAGGCATTTGTGCCTCCAGAAGAAACCCTCATCGGTTCCAGTATCCTCCAGACATCTGAATAAAGGTCTGGCCGGCTCTTTCTGTTCATCTCACAACACCTCAATGCCAAGCGACACAACTGTTCAGCCTGCACAAATGGCCAGTCTCCAGCCAAAGGATCCAAGAGTTCTTTCAACTTTCCAGAATCTAATGCGTATTGCACTTCCTTTGTTATTCCCAAGGCTGGTCTCCTAGTCAACAATCTTAATAATATGATTCCAAATGAATATATATCTGACTTTGGAGTAAGTTCCCCTGAAGCAAGGAATTCAGGATCCATGTAGACAAAAGTGCCCTTAGGGTCAGTTCTCCAGAACAGTGTAGTATTGTTACTTGAACTCTCATGACAAGATAATACACGACAGATTCCAAAGTCACTAAGCTTGCTAACAAGGTTTGCATCAAGGAGAATATTGGAGGGTTTTAAGTCACCATGCACTATGCTGTGAGGTTTACTGGAATGAAGAAAGATGAGAGCAGAACAGAGCTCTGCAGCAATTCGAATTCGAGTTTGCCATGATAATGGAGGCGAGTTATCCTTGCAGCTGAGCCGATCTTCAAGGCTTCCGTTGGGTAAATACTCATAGATAAGAGTCCAGGACTCCGGACAGGCTCCTATGAATGTAATAAGATTGGGATGCCTTAACTTACTCAATACGTCAACCTGATACAAAACCAAAAGCGAGGTCAAAATAAATATTGTTCTTTCACCACAACTCTGGATCCTCTTTGGATTCTTTTAAATTTTTTCGGAAATGAAGCTAATTACAAATTATTACAAGAAGAAATAAAGAAAAATTAAAGAAAAAGTACAAAAGCATTGAAGTTTGGTTTTAAGAAGAAACTATATCGACTATGTACTACGCATTCTTGTCACAATTTTCTTTGTACTGATATTCTTACTTTTACATCTTCATACATGATACATGTAACGCTGCAATCTTCAGTAGCCAATAAAATTTTCATGATGGAATAGTTAAGGTCAAAGTCATTTTAATGTTGGATATGTCAGCTTGCACATTGCGAGTTGCAACCAACTTAAGATATTTCAAATTATTAACACATCAGGCCAAAATGATTATCATGGATGAAAAAGATGATCTTGAGAATATTACACAAAAAATGAAACCATTCTACCTCCTGTTGAAACTCTGAAGGTCCTTGCAAGCTGTTAGGGTGCAAAATTTTGATAGCCACCTCAGTGTGACGTAGGATACCTTTATATATACTTCCATATCCACCTTCTCCAATCTTTAGGGATGGATTGAAGTTATTTGTTGCTTCTTCAATCTCTGGAAAAGAGAATTCTAAGAAAAATTTAGGCATGTGTGTACTTGAGGCCTCTCCTGGTTTCTTCCTCAACTCTTCAGCCTCTCTCAAGGCATTATCACGCTGCATCTGCAATTCATCTCGTTCTTTGTTGTAACTTTGTAACAGATCCACAGCAGATATAATCTTCTGCTCCAACTCCTTTACCATGAATTCTGATGATGCAATTTGACTCTCTAATGATGACTTCTGATCTAGGGCAAGTTGGAGTTCTTCCTTTACTTTATCTCTCTGGCTCTTCGACAGTTCAAGTTCTTCTTTTTCTTTTTCTAGTGCTTCCTCTACCTCTTTTCTCAGTTTCAACTCCTCTGTATATAAGCTTTCAGTGGCTTTAGCCTGTCAAATGGGTCATTCATAAGATTACAGGGTGTATCAAGTTTCAGTGTAGAATTTGACATAAATTAATAAAACAAAATAAAATTATGCCTATCCATTCAAATGATCTTAGCATAAAAAAGTTGGCTCACATATGCTCCACCTTCTTACTTTACTTTTTGGATCCAATAAATGCCCCACCATTTAGAAGAATGTAAGAACCAAGAACTTAAGTACAAACAATGAACAACTAATTATGCACAAGATCATCTACACATTGCAGAAGTAATAAGCAGCACTCAATAGTAGAATAGTTACCCTGCGAATAGCATCAATGGCATCTTTTTCAGCTTTACCACGCCTAACAGTTTCTTGGTATGCATTCCGCCTAGCATTCTCGGCCTCAGCCATGGCCTGTTCTAGTTGATCATAGAGAGCATAGTCCACTCCTCCATCCTGCTAGTGTACAATCAGATTATTAAAACATTAGCACAAGGCTTAAGTATTCAGACTCTATTAATGCAAAGTAAAAGTTCTCTTTCAGCAATTGCAAAGAGTCAACTCAACAGTATGCACATGCTCCATAACAGAAACAAATGTTACTGAAAAAGAAATTATATTTATGTGTACCAGTACACTAGGAGGAGATGAATGGCAAAGATCTGTTTTAATCAGAGAAAGTCCACTCAAGTCTAATACATTCTCACTTCGCTTAGCGATCAAATCAGGGGTTAATGCCGCTTCAACTGCACCACTATCAGAGAATGTTGAGAAAACTGAAGGACTCCTCCTTGACAGCCCTTCTGACTCATCAGAACTTCCTTCTGTACTCAAACTGTTATGCGGAGTTGACAACACTTCAATTTCATCTGGAGAAGAAACAGTTGCTATGCTCCCTCCATGTCCATCATTGGTAGACCTTACTCTACGAAATAGATCTTGAACTGGATTTGTTAGTTTTACCCGATGATTCTGCCCCAGCGCAATAGATTGAGACCTCCAGTGGTGCGGCCGTCCAGCTTCAGGGTTTGGCCCTTGCTGCAGCAAAGGAGATGCAACCTCTACATTACTGTTGTCCAAACCGCAGTCCCTATGTTGATAGGCCAATTGCATCAGTAACCAAAACAACAAAAATCAAGTGCAATCACAAATTTATTGGCAGAGAAAATTTCAGCTGTAGAAAATCATACATGTAATCAGATAAGTTATCAAAAAACAAGCTTTTCGTTATTATCATATATTGAGCTTCGTATTCTTAGGCAACTAAAGCTTCCTTCTAAATTATATATATCTTCATATTACACTATACCCCTCATATATCAGATTGCATCAGTATTTTGAATAAAACAGACCTTATAAGGTGCCCTTTGCAGATAAAATGTATATGACAAGAAGCTGAAGCTTGTTCATGTACATAGATGGCTTTCTTAGATCTGAGTTCCTTCATTCTCCTGCAATGTCAGACAGTTGTAGAAGAGTTCATTGAAATCATTGTATTGGCTTCACCAAAACTTATATAGAGTTTGAGAAATTTTCGAGCTACAAATAGTTTATCATCAGAACTTATGCAACCAAGCACAATTTCTAGTTAAGAAAGCCAGCGAAATATTTATTGAAAACAGTGAAACTATACGATGTTTTACTGTAATATTCCAAGCCCAGAGTAGATGAGCAGGGCAATTTGCAGGATACAATATGAGCATCACAAATTAGTGATCTATTTCTACCATTGCATTTGAAATAATATAATATTGTCTTCAATACTTATTATTATCATTGGCTTTTCCTGCAAAAACTAATAACATATTGATAATTGTGTGTTTTGGGGTGCTTCTCAGAGATCTTACCTAGAATAGTACTTATCAGATGCCGCTCCCATAACAAGCTTCTGGATGCTATACTGGGACACAAGTTCTACAATTCCTTTCTCGATGCAATCCATTTCAACATGCAGTTTCTCTGCCCGTACCTACATTAAAAAGTTATTTGTCTTAAATAAGTTATAAAATATATGTTGCATGTACATAGACAGATGAACCATCACAATTACCCCCATCTGTTGACAAATTAGAAGATACTCATTCAGACTCTTATGCATGTTTTGCCTTTCAATTTCCCTGTATGCTTCAACTTCCTGTTGTTTCAGTGAACTTGCTGGAAATTTAGTACCCACTTAAAAAAAGAAGGGAAAAACCAGTCTTAGAGATACTGAAAAATTATATCAATGAGAAGGACAGCACAATAGACTAAGCATTATCAAGAGTAGTTATATTTTACTGCCAAAGCTGGCACTTGAAATTAATTGCTCAAATAATAAACCATACACCGAATTATCAATTTAACATTAGTAACCAAACAAACATTATAAAGTAGTCCAGTAAATCCTTAAGTATTAAAAATTAAACGTAACCCAAACATCATTGGCCTAACTACCTTCTGGGCCTTATCTGGTTCCAATTCGAATAACCAAAAACATATTGAGATTTCTATAATACTGGCCAATGGCCATCAAGGCAGTATATATTCCAAACAACGAGTTGAAGTTTAGTTGATTTAGCAAGTGAAAAATAACTATACGAAAGCATTAAGCAAATATGATATCAAACAACAAACCCATAAACATAACTATAACACACATTTGTTGCAAACTTACTCAAGGGGATCATTGTTGCAGGCACATGAACGTGAAGAATGCAAATATTTTTTCCTCCGGAATTGTGTATCGCCCATATCAGATTTAATTTGCTATCTTTCACATTTTTGGCCACAGCAACATAGATTTTCTCGTCAACCACGCCAGGATTAGGCTCCTCTATAGTTTCTCCCCTTCCTACCACGGCCATACTAAGAGATGAAGGATTACTGAATCATTAAAAATCTAACACTCGCGCTTACAGACTTCTTCTTCCACTAAGACATACTTCCCCTTAAAGCACTATTCCCTTCAATCAAAAACTATATTAATCGGAAACTCACACTACCCTGTTCAACTTTCTCTCTCTTGTAGCCAAGAAAAGAAAATAACTTTCTCTTAACCCACACTTGTAATCAACTACTGATAACTCTATAATACACTCCCCCCGAGAAACGTAATCATCAAAATCTCTCCAACCCAACAAAAAATTCAGAAATCTCTCGCTGAAGAAATGGGATTCTCTCTCTATAAGGGCCCAACAAGGGAAACGAAAAACATAGACAAATTCAGCTTTCCCTCTCTAAAATTTTTACAAACAAAATACGGCTCTCAAAACTTTCCTCTCGTAGGAACCCCACACTCCATCAAAATCTTCACAGAAAGATGGGAACCCACGAATATGATGAATCGGAATAACCTTTTGCAGGTGGTTTGACTGGGCGTTGAGTGTCTCTCCTACAGATATGACTCAGATCAAAAGATTATACTTGTCTTAACTCTTAAGCTCAAATCATTTTAGCGTAAAATCAGAAAAGACTAATGACTATTAATAGATTATTGCCAAAAAAAAAAAGTCTCGGAATTTACATAATAATCAATTCTATGCGGGCTCCATCTCTTCCTTCCTTGGACCATCTTTGCTCCATAACTCTTTTTCCTTCTTTTGCCCCGCTGGCTCTACGCGACTACGCCTACCTCTTCTGGGAATGCGAGTGGGCCCTAGTGGTTTTAATGAGCCCTTATATACAAAACCGGAAGCTGGCGCCGGCCAGGTGTGACTTGCTCAAGGATGGTATATTGAGAAATTATTGGGTGTAAGCCGGTATATAAAAGAAATAAATTAAATAATTATAAATGCATATTTAAATGTGTATAAAGTATTTATTTTTTGAGAAGTCAAAGATTTTTTTATTGAAAGATGCAACCTAACCTTAAAGGAAAGGGAGAGTTTAAATTTGTAATGGTATTAAAAAATATTTCATTTGAATTATATTTCATGAACATTTAAATGTGTGAAAGATAAATCTTATTAAAAAATATTGAATATAAATACATGTGTCAAATGAATTAAAAAATATAAATATTTAATATATTTATTTTGTATAGATTAATTTTATTAAAAATTGTTTTAATATGTTATTTCCTAGACTAATTCAAGCTAAAGAGATCTTTTTATGAAATTTATTTTTTAATATTTTAGATAATTTTGAAATAACATTAAAAAATAAAATCTTATAAGTTATCATTTTAAGATAAAATGTTTTAAAATCATAAAAAATAATTTACATTTGTTCTCTCCCTAGAGAGGTCACTAATCTAGCCATCTTACCAATAGCTACCTACCGAGAAATAGAATAAAGGGACGCTACCCAACAGTAATGGTAAAATATCTTTAAATCTTCAATAACATGTAATTATTTGGTTTGATAACTTTGTAAAAATCCTAATGGATAAATCTAAATTTTCATATTAAAAATTATCATATTGATATTTCATTATAAATTTTGATTTTATTTCTTTTAATTGATTTAATAAGATTTTTCCTATATATTGTCATTATTTTTATTTATACAAATGATTCTGGAAAATGTAGTTTCCTAATGCCTTAACTTTCGACACATAATTTTAATTTAAAAATTAATAAATACTGGATAACTTTTTAAATTTAATAATTTTATTTTTAATTTTAAAAAAGTTTCAAAATAAATTTAATTATATCTAAGATTCCTTTCTGTTCAACTTCAATGTTTCCTTTTGTTTTGCTTGACATAAGTTAAAAGGATATTTTGCACAAGCTAATTTTAAAAAAAAAAAGTATGATAACAAAAAATATTTAACTAATAGAAGAAATAAATTGCCTCATCATTTTATTACCCTTTTTAAGTCATATATATATAATTTTGTCTATTAGAGTGATAGCATAATTTTTTTTATTTTCACTTCTTATTTTTTATTTTAATTTTTAAAATTTTTAATTATACAAAATTTTAGAAAAAAATTTTAAAATATTTCAAATTTATTTAAAATATATGATATAAAAAATATTAATTAATACTAAAAAATATAAATATAAATAATTAAACTTCAAAATCATCCTATTTTTAATAAAAAGTAGTTATTATATTAATCAGTCAAATACTTCCTTAACTTTAAATTATTTATAGTTTTATAAATTTTATTTTATTTTACAAATAAAATATTAATTATTATTTTTTAACATTATTCATATTTATTATTATATTCAATAAAATAAAAATAAAAATAAAAATTTTAATTAATTTTAATAAATATAACTAACTTTTATTAAAATAAAAATAATTTCATTAAATATAACTAACTTTTATTAAAATAAAAATAATTTCTTTAATTCTTATATTATAATTTTAGTTAAATTTACAACGGGAAAAATATTAAATATGCCTAGAGAGAGTAAGTGGGACCACCTATTGGAGGAATATGCCAATAACTGATACGTCAGATGTTGCCACGTCATCAATAGGCGGCCGGCAGCTTCCAAGCCACATGGCACCGAATTCACCGCTCTGTAAAAAAGTACAAAGCACGAACTTCTGCCCGGCTTGAATTAGCGCAACTGCACAAGTAGCTGTCACCCTGTCACCCTGTCACCCCTACGGGTGCCAATAATATCCAATAGAATTTTGCGAGTTAAAATTTTTAATTAAATTATTTTTGTCTGAAAATAATTTATTTTTTTATTATTACTTTACACTCATCATAATTATTTATTAATTTTTAAATAATTATAATAAATTATATTATGTGATAAATTATAATTATGTAAAAGTAAATAAATAATTAGATGAATGGATTTAATCCAAATCTCTTTTCTCCCGTAATAATTAGTCTCATAAATGAAGAGGGAGACATTTTTAATATTAATATAAATGAAAAAATATTTTACTCAAAAACCTACGCGTCCTATAAATCTAGAATATATGGTGACTGTCTGTTCTATTCTATATAATTTGATCAAGCTGTGAGACCCTGCTTGCCAAGTGAAGTAGACACATTCTAACACATTAAATTTTCTCCCATGGAAGAGGAAAATAAAATTTGCCTTATTGCCCAGAATGATGCCAACTGCAAGTTCTTGAGCTGGCTGGAGAGAGACTCTTTGGAAACATATAATCAACTCTTTCATTTGGAACATTGCCATTTTTATCATGTTATCTTAAACGTTAAGTATTCTAAGATGCATGAGTTTAATGCATTAATATTTAAAATATTTGATGTTGTTTAAAAGGTTACGAAATATAAGATATAATTTAATTTTAAATGATATTTTATACTATTTAAAAATTATGAAGACATACATTCTTAAATTTATAATTTTATTAGCTTTTATAAATAATAATTGAATGAATAGTTTTTTAATTGTATATCAAGTATAACACCTAAATTTAAATACCAAATCTTATATCATGAGGTTGACGACATCGTCCAATGGGAAAAGAGTTGCAACACTTTGGCCTTCGATGAATTCAATAATACTGTTAATTTAATTAAAGATAAGGCTCCACGACTCATGCCAGACCTGCGTGATAGGTCTCCTGTTAATCTTTTGGTTTGTGACTATCAAACTCAAGAAATTGGAGCCAATATTTTGTTCCTCCTCAAATTACTTTATTCTATTCTATCTAGTGGATTCTAAGTTTCTAATTGAATACTTAATATATTAAATTTGAGTTTCAACTCATTTGAAAATTGTTAAAAGTTAATTAAATCTGTTATGAGATATATAGACAGTTTGAATGAGTTTATATTTTTGAACAGTTACTTTAAATATAAGTAATTTTTTAAAAAAATTAAGTATTTAGTGTTTTAATATAATTAAGCATAAGTGATTTTATTAAAAAAAACATACGTCTTGTGTTTAAATATAAAAATATAAAAATATTTTTGAGTATGTAAAATTACTGAAAATAAAATATAACAATTATTTTTAAAAAATTTGTGAAATATTTTAAAAATATATTTATCTAAAAATTATTATCTCTCTTTCATTTAACTTTTTTCTTTTGTAAGTTACAAATCATAATTTTTAAAAAAATAGGAGAAATTATTTCTTTTTAAAAGGAATATTTTATAAAAGCTAAAACAAACAAGTCTCCCAAACGAGCAATTTCATACCTAGGCCGATTGAAGCTAATTTAGTCAAGGCCCATCTTGACTTTATTATAACATTATTTGATCTCTCACTTAAATGAGTCAATCCTATAAACTTCGCGACTCTCTCTTCATGTAATCTTAACAGCTAAGTAACTAAATATTTTTTAAAAATATTTACTTCACAAAAACTCAAAAAGCATAGAATGTATTTATATATGGAATTTGAATCTCCACCGATAATTAAGATATCTATATGTTAGACGATTTCAATCATTTCAACAATAAAAAAGTAAATTAGGATACACAAGTGTTTAAAATAAGAAAAGCACATGGTAGTTGTTCAATGTATGCTGGACAATCACAATATAACTGAATTACATGTAATTACACGTTAATCGTATAGGATCCGAATACTTATATATAAATCCTATGGTCAATTAATTAAGTAGGTAGAAGATTAGGGGCTTATTATTAGCTATTAACAAGTTTGATTAATTATAATATAAAGATTGTGATATGATTGGGGTAAAGTAGGAGAAAATTATAAGCTAGAATTTGGTTGACTCTCTTTCACAACTTGTCAAATTCACCTTCTCATCAAGATCTTTTTTGTTGATAAGAAAATCCAATATACCCAAATTAACTTAGTGTATATTCAGTTGTGTAGTATAATTAGCACACGAGAGCTTGGCAAATCTATGCATATATACAAGAATATAAAATTATCCGAGAAGAGTAATGTTTTTAAACAATTATTCTTTTATAAATTATATATAAACTATTGGGATGACTGTATATGAATTTAAGTGGTCACACTTAAAATTATTATTTTTTATTAAATTTAAATATGATTATTTTAATAATTTATATATAATTTATGAATAAAAATTGTGTAAGAGAATTAATTACTAGAAAAAGAGAAAAATATCAAGTGAGTAGAGTTTACTAAGAGAACGTACCACATTATTTATATTGTTTAGGAAGGTGGGGCTATTGGTATTGCTACACCTTTGTAACTAATTATTTTTAGAAATTTTAATAATACTCATTTATTAGTTTATTTTTTATATCAATTAAATATTTAACTTTTTAAAATATAATTTAAGTGTAATTTCTGAAAAAAAAACAAAATAATATTTTTTAATATATTATAGAATTTAGGTCTGAAATATAATAAATAATTTTAGAACTTTCTTTTGTTAAAATATTTATATAATTTTAAAATGTATTAATTTTTATTCAAAATTTTTACTGAGATTCTTAATTAATATTAATATTTTTATTATGTTTCAATTTATTATTAAAATTTGAAGGTCTTATTTTTTTAATTACCTTTTATTTTTTAATAATTATTTAATGAAAAATATTTGTTAATATTATTAAATTAATATGATAAACATCAATAAATAATTTTATTAGTAAAAAATAAATTATAATATCTTAAAAGTTATATAATTATACTTACGTCTATAATTTATAAAATTCATGAAAAATATATAAATAAAAATTAACTTTTTGATTCAAAAATCAATACTCATACTTAATAACAGCTAGAGTACAAAAATAAAAATTATATATAAGATAAACATGTGAAGATAATAAATATTTTTTTCAAGCTATTTACTTTATTAGAGTTTACAATTCTATCAAAAAATATATTTTTTAATATTTTGATATTTTGCTTTTATTTAATTGTATAGTTAAATAGTCATGAAAATATGATAGATCTGTCAAAAAAAAAATAGGGAATAAAGAATAGAAGTATAGAAAAACAATAATTTTAATTACATAAATAATTGAATAAAGAGTGTAAAATGATATTTAAATATAAATTAGTCAAAATTTTAACTAACCAATATAAATAACACTATACTTAGTTTTAAGATTGAAATAAATTTGATATCCCTTCTCTCTGTTGACTGTTATCACCCTCTTATATCACCACAAAAAATAAAACTTGTAAGTCCGAAGAAGAAAAATGCTATTTGAATACCTTAGTAATTTGATATAAAAGCATCCAGGTGTACTCAATTATATCTTATTGGAAGCAGAATTTAATTGACTTCACATCCAATATT
>JASKGM010000013.1:6225714-6270248 GCA_034509205.1 Ceratonia siliqua | reverse complement strand
AGAGAAGACTATAAATAGTCTTTTGGCTTACAATAGGAGATCAAACCGTAGACAGGAACATAAATGCATTTAAATGATAATATTCGAAAATTAGGCAACAAAAAAAGACATAAAAGACATTAAATGACTTTCTTATGCTAAGGATCCTTGCTAACGGCACCTAAATGCCAATCTTGCTATAATTCTCATAAATCTTTGACTAGTTTGATTTCCTTCCAAAATAAATACCTCTAGCTAGAGAATATGTATTAACTCCCAAGAATCAAGTAATCAATCAATCATAGAAGTTGACCCCTCAATTTCCTTTCTCGGAATTTTCTTATTTCGCCTAGAATACACCAATGGAATTGGTGATCTAACACCCCTCACACTTTGTTAAATAGAAAAATTAGGATAACTGCTGGCATAACTTCCCCATAACTGTAACTATTGGCATAACTTCCCCATAACTATAACTATTGGCATAACTTCCCCATAACTGTAACTATTGGCATAACTTCCCTACTTTGCCCTTTGCCCTTTATGCCTCTGAGGTCTAACATTACCCCCCTGCACTTTCACCTAAAAGTTCTGGAACTGCCACCGGCATTGAGGGTTAGCGCACCATCCTTGTTTCTCCTTTGTTTCTTTTGATTGCTCAAACTCCAATTTCTGATTATTGACTTTGACAGAGACAACAGGATACCCCTTTTGCTTTGTCCACGAGCACATTAATCTGTTCACGGGTTCACTAGATCCTTCCTAAGGGGCAGCCCATAGATCCTCAGTCTTAGCATTTGAGCATGCATATCTTTTTATATATGAAGCTAACGACCCCTGAAAGCATTCAGCACCAAGATAGCTCTGTAGTTTCCTTATTACAGATACACCTTTTTCTATAACTTATTGTGTCAAATATTTCATTTATCTCACCAGCATGATTTATTTCTACCTCAGTTAGGTGGGATTCAGCAAGCCCATCCAACCTAAGACCCTCAGTACATTCATGAAGAAATTGAGACCATATTTTCCACTTGGGAAACAAGGTATCAGTTGCTAGATAGCTAACCGGTTGACTAGTAGGGAATAAGGTTTGTTGAGTAAGCTCGCTTGTGGGAATAAAAAAATAAAAAAAAGACTTGTGCAGGTTAACTGGTTGCAACAGAGAAACTTGCTGCGTGAGATGGCCAGTTTTACTCCTTGCCGTCACTTTCACTCTAACTGGTAGGGTTAGACCTCTTGACCCACCTGGATCCCATTGATTTATAGGTATTAACCTATTTTGGCCCGATTCCCTAGCCCAAGTTTCTCCTGCTACCCAACTCCTTTCTTTTCTGCTACCCAACTTCTTTTCTGTTTTGGGCCCAAGTTATCATAAGAATTAAGTTGTTGGGTCAAATCAGTTTTGTAACAACCCTATACTCCTTCCCTGACCGCGTAACCCACACCATTTTAGAACTGTCTCCTCTTTCAACTGCAAACTCGTCTCCGCCATCAACGGTAGTTTTAGAAGTGGATCTACATCCTCCTTCGACGGTGGTTCTATTTCCACCAACAACGATGCTTCTTCTCCTACTTCCATAACGACACTTCTGTTTTCCCTTTCTCTTCAGCTTCCGTTCGAGCCTTCACCCTCTCTTCAAATTCCTTCCTAAACGCAGCTTTCATCCTCATTGCCCTCCCTCTCCATTCCTAAAGCCTCATGTATGCTCTTAATTCCCTTTTCATTGCACTTACCAATTCTATCAAGTTCCTTGTTTCACACCTCAGGCGAGTGTAGACAGAGAAGTGAAGGAAAACGTTTTGGTCGAAGAGGAAATCAAGGAGAAACAAGCCATGGAGTTGAAGACTGCTGACGAACCACTATTGAAGAAAACAGGATTGTCATTGAATGAGGAAGTAGAACCATCTTCAATGGTGGAAACAAAGTTGCCATTGAAGGAGAAAGTAGAACCACACCAAAGGTGGGCGCAGGTTGCTAGGTTGGAGATGGAAGTTAGGGCTGTAGTAAAACTAATAATTGGGCCCAGCACCCTAATTCCTATGATGACTTTGGCCCAAAACAGAGAAGAGTTGGGTAACAGGAAAAACTTGGGTTGGTTGACTTTTAAAGGGAGTTGGGTACAATGGAAATGTGGGCTTGGTTGAGAACAGAGTTCTTGCTGTGTTGGAATAGGGCCAAAATAGCCCATTAACTACGATCCCATGGGATCCAGGAGGGTCAAGGGATCCAAATTTACTAACTGAAGCAAAAGTGATGGCAAGGAGCAGAATTTGTACACTAGTTGCTGTGAAGTTTGGAGGAAGTGAGATCAAACAAGATGATTTGCACAGAGAAGAAGGGAGAGACAGGGAGGTTTGCGGGTTTCATATCTTGAGATGTGACAGACGCTCATTTGTTTTTGATGTGAATGGATGGAGTTTTGTCAAAAACTCATGCAAGTTTTATGATGATGTTACATGTGTGCTGCGAGAGATGTTCTTAGATGCAAAAGCACCTCATCTTTCTTCAGCAATCCCATCGACTTTACCATGGAAAGTAAATGAACCAGTCCAACCCTTAGAGGGACTAACTCATCAAAGTAGTGGTATTAATGGCATTTTTGGGCAACCTGAGGAATTGCGTTATGTAATTGTTGTTATTCGTCATGGTGATAGAACTCCTAAGCCGAAGGTGAAGCTGAAGGTTACAAAAGCTACTTAACTTACTGTTGAAATACAATGGAGGCCAACCTAGATCTGAGACGGAACTTAAAGTGTCGTTCAGTTGCAAGATCTTATAGATGCCCCTCGGATGCTAGTGCCTCGTACTAGACTAGATCGAGAAAGTGATAGTGAGGTTGAAGAAAGTTGAGCATGCCAAAAAACTCTGTCAAGTTAAAGCGGTTCTAGAGGAGGGGGGACATTTCCTGGCTTATATAGGAAGGTTCAACTAAAGCCACTAAAGTGGGTCAAAGTCATAAAATCAATGGTGAAGGTGAGGAAGAACGGCCCATTGAAGCTTTGATAGTTCTTAAATATGGTGGTGTTCTTACACATGCTAGCATAAAGCAGGCTGAAGAACTTGGAAGATATTTTTGAAATAATATATATCCACGAGAAGGTACAGGGCTGCTTCGCCTCCATAGTACATACTGACATGGTCTTAAGATTTACAGCTTTGATGAGGGCCATGTGCAGATGTTTGTGGCTGCATTTGCCAAAGGACTTCTCCATGTTGGATAAACTTGATAATGCCACTATTGAAATGGAAGAAGCAAGGGTTCGGTTGAATGAGATTATGACCTCTAGTGCAAAGACAGTTCCAAGCAGTGGATCACCTGAATTTTCTTGGATGGTTGGAGCTGGATTGCCACCCAATGCATCAGAATTACTTCCCAAGTTGGTTACATTGACTAAGAAGGTTACTGAACAAGACTACTTGCCAAGGATGAAGATGAGAAACTTTCAGAAATGAGCTTATATGATGTAATTCCTCCTTATGACCAAGCAAAGGCACTTGGAAAGACAAATATCGATGTTGATCATATAGCTGTCGGATTACCTTGTGGTATTGAGGGGTTCCTTTTGAGGTATGCTCGCTGGAAAAAGCTTGAGAGGGACTTGTATAATGAACGCAAGGAATGCTTTGATATCACCCAAATTCCTGATGTTTATGATTCATGCAAATATGATCTTTTGCACAATGCACATCTCTATCTAGAAGGACTGGATAATCTCTTTAAAGTTGCTCAGGAATTTGCTTATGGTGTAATTCCAAATGAATATGGGATGAATCCAAAGTAGAATCTCAAGATTGGCTCAAAGATTGCTCGACGTTTATTAGGTAAAATTTTAATTGATCTGAGTGATGTGCAAATTTTAATATGCTTGTAAGTGCATAATCACTAATAGTTTAATGATAAGTTTAACTTGAGGTCGATCTCTTAAGTTTAACTACATATAACAAACGATGAAGATGAAATAAAATAAAATCTCAAGTGGACCAAATAAAACAAACAAAATAAAAGAAGATAAAATAAAGTAAAGTAAAAAATAAAATAAAATCTTAAACACTCTAACCAAATTATGAAAAATGCTCAAAATTAATTAAACTCACTAAACTAGAAGAATGCAAAAATAATAAATAAAGTTGAATTAAATTCTATGGAACCTAATGGGGGTTTAGCTAACTAACCAATATTTTATTGAAATATTAAGTGAACCAAACATATATTACTAAGATGAGATTATTGATTTTTTTCATTAAGGTTAGAGAATCCAGATGATTACGAGCTATGTTGCACCGATACCGATACGAGTATCTGATACGATACAGTACGGTATGCCGATACGACCAATTTTTTAAAAATTAAGATACGCGATACGTTAGGATATTACTTAATAAAAAGTATATATATTGAAATATTATTTATAAGATTGTTGAGATTGTGAAAAAGTCTATGACAATGGGATATAAATTTTCTATTGATCCATTTTAAATGAGTGGTCTTTATGGGAAAGCTTCATACAATAGTTTTAATGTGAAGCAAGTGGTTCAAAAGTATAGAAGTGTAGTTGTTATGGATGGAGTTATTAGAATAGGTAATGCAAGAGTATGGTACGCGTATCGGTATCCGATACAAATACGGTACGGATACGTTACCATTTTCAAAGTATCGGTACATCATAGATTACGAGTAACTCTTACTTACAATTAATTAATTAATTTCCTTGGTCTAGATAATTACTTAGTTAATTGGATTTAGCACAAGGAAAAACACAACCATCTAAATTAAGTCAAATCAATGAATTTAATTTAAAATCTTGTTCAAGAGAGCTTAATTAAGTGTAGATGATATGTCTAACATTTAATTTTTAAATATTCACTTTAATCACATATAATAGATGGCTAGTCCACAATTTATAATCAAAGGGTATTAGGAACAAAGAACAAGAAATAATCTCAAACTTACAATAAAAACTATCCACCAAAATATTCAATACATTCCTAGTAGCTAAGTTAAACACGCACGATATATTTAACCTATTATAATTAAATTAAAACCAATGAACTCAATTACAAAAATCTCATATTGCAAGGTAAAAATAAAAGTTAAAAGAAAACAAAATAAAACAAAAATAAAGTGAGAGAAAAAGAAAGAAATAGTCTCCCCCTTCACAGTGAGTTCGCGTGAACTCCTCAGTGCCGCCGATGAGGATCTTCAACAGTTGTGCTGCTAGTCTTCATGATGACTTGGTGGTTGACTGGTGGCTCAAGTGGTGGCTGCAATGGAGTCGAGAGGGAAGTGGACGACGATGGGGGAGAAGAGATGACGGAAAAGGGGAGAAGAAGAAGATGGAAACAGGATGAAACTGAGATTGGGAGATTTATAGGGAGAAATAGAGATGGACTCCTAGTGGAGGAAGGAGTCTCCTTCACACCGCCTCTAGCTTCCTCGCCCTCACCCTCACCCTCACGTTCTTTGCTTCTTCATGTCCTTAGGGCTCCAAATCCTCCAAATCCTCCAAATCCTTAACAGCAAAGTGACGCTGTTTTGCATTTTTTTTTTAGAAATATGATACTTTAAGCTTTACTTCAACAACCCCTGCCGAGTTAGAGTAATCAAGACCATCATTCGTCATCCGTGAAAACTGAAAAGAAGACAGCTATTGTTATAAGCTCACTTGCAGAATCAGAATTTCACCTTGAGGACAAGGTGAATGTGCAGGGGGGTAATGTTCTATCCCAGCAGTATTTTAGAAAGAAAGGGAAAGGCCTGCTATAAGAGAGGGAAAGAAGCAATTATAAGAGAAGTTGCAAAAGCAGTTACTAAGGGAGTTACATGGGGAGAAGTGGATAAATCAGAGAGGGAGGAGAATAGGAAAGCAGGCTTAATTTGAATTGGGTGAATGGGGGAGTGACTAGCCACTCTAAGTGCTTGCCTGATATCTGTGTATCCTTTAGTTATCCTGCATTTCTTTGTAGTTCCAGTGGATTATTGTGTACTGTTACTTGTTTTGTCATATTGTGTCAGTGTGGTTCTATGGAAGTATTAGTGTAAGAGTAACTCTATCAGGGTGGATTTGTTGATGTGTTGTGAAACTGTTTGTCATATATAATATAGATGTGCAGTATGGTATATCAGTAGTTGTGTGTGTTGGTTTCCATCATGTTCTTTTCATTTATTAACTTTTGTTATTGGCTCTCTATATCATTCAGCTAACAAGTTAACATGTTAGTTATTATTATTAATTTTCTTGTGTCCATATTATCTTTGTTGAAGCTTATTTGAATATTAAATGTCAGTATTTTAATCTTAGGCTTGGGCCACCAGACTTTCACCCTCAAACACCAAATTGCCCTGAGGAGACTCTGACCAGAGAATATGTGCAATCTGGATATAGAGAGACAATTGAGGGCCTCGAGGTAGATCAATAGTTTTTTTTTTTTTTAATGCTTAAATTTTATTTTGATTATATTAAATAAGATAATGTAAAGTAGCAAAATTGCTGGTGAGTTCTTTGTATATACTTATCCATTTCTTGATTATCATTTGAGGATTTGAAGTTAAGTGATTCTCCTTAACTGTCCATTTACTGTAGCAGGTTTTGGATGAATATATTCGGGACATATTGAAACCATATCCTGGCCTTTCTTGTATCTTCTCCTTGTGTTTCTTTTAAATGAACCTTTTCATTTATTCCAAAAGAATTGTAGATATATACCTAGTGCTTCTCTTCTTTACATTTCATATCTTTGCTAGTCCTTCATAATGCTGCTGTAGCCTGAATATATTCAATTTTTAATGCTCTCCTTTTAATTTCATCCTTCCTTTCTTGAAATGATGCTACTTATTTTTTACTTTCACAACTTAGTTTAAGCTATTGGGAGTGGTGGCATAATTCGATCCAGAAGTTGTCTGTTGTGAATGATCATTCTGTCTAGTGTTATATGTGAAAATTTTTTTTGATGATGCTTTCAATGGTTCTTATTTTAGAATGATCATTCTGTTATATTTGGACTGCATTTATGGTTGTACCTGTTTGTGTCTCTAGTTCTGTACTGGTGTTCTTGAAATTGATATTACATTTAGAATTTTTTTTAGAATTTTTTTATGTGGATCTCCTATGGTTCAAGGTAATTGAAATAGTGGTACAATCTACACTTCACAACAAGCTTTGCTTAATGAATAATTGAAAATCAACTCACGGATTATTAGCAATTAAACCTTCTCTTTTGTCAGATTTGGTATTATCTAACATTGCAATGCTTTCTGAGTCTGTCAGGAAGCTAGAGAAATTTCACTGACCCAGGTAGCAAATTTTAAGAAGACAGTTGTTCTAAATTGCAAAGAGGTGAATCCCTTGTCCCTTTGAAATACTTATGCCCATTCTTTTTTTTTTTAAAAAAATATTGGTTAGAAAATGTCTGTGTGGATGTCGGTTAACTCTTTCATCTTCTTTCCAGGCCATTAGAAAGCGTCTAAGGGCCATCAATGAATCTCGTGTTCAGAAGCGGAAGGTGATGATTTTTATTGTTATTTTTTTATGCTTGCTGTAAGCTATGCTGCAACAATACATTGATTGTGTATTTTCTTTTTTGTCCATTGTGAATTTAGTGGGTTGTACCTTTTCCAGTTAGTTATTAAGGTTTTGATCTACATGATAGTGCTTACTATGACAGGCTGGTCAAGTCTATGGCGTGGCTCTTTCGGGACCACAACTCACTAAGCCTGGTGTTTTCCCTGAGCAAAGGCAATGTGGTGAAGACTTCCGGAAGAAATGGATTGAGGTATACCGCAGTGAAAGTCTTGCTCCTACAGCTTTCTTCTTTGTCTAACTTATTTGTGTTATAATTGATCCTCATGGTTTTTATATTTTTACTAATTGTATATGAGGAACACACAAGATAAATCATTTGTATTTCTGGGTGGGTGGTTCTGGTCACATGGTCTGAATGAACTTTTCCTTCTTTAAGGAACAGGGATGGTTGTTAAGATCATTGGTTGGAAACACAATGGGTGCATGCATGTGATGTTTCAAAAAAAGAAAAAGAAAAAAAACTTGGTGAAGTATTTTGGATTTTAAGTTGTTTTCATGGACAGCAGTGAGGACATACTTCATGAACCATGCCCTTCTATTTTCTTATTTGATTAAAATAGCGTTCTTCTGTTTTTTTTTGGCGGGTTAATGTTAGAACCTTGGTTACTAAAGTTTTGTGATAAGGAAGGGAAAAGGGGCACAGCAGTTATTGGAAAAGGGGAGCAGTTGAGATAAGGAGTGGTTTGTGACAGTTACAGGTGATTAACCAGATAGATAAAACCAAGGAAAAACAGAGGAGGGGCTAGGCAGAATTTGAATTGGGGAATTTGGGGAGTGACTAGCCACTCTTAAGTGCTAGGCTGTTCTGTGTTATCCGATAGTTATCTTGTGTGTTTCCTTATAGTTACTGTAAATTAATGTGTACTGTTTCATTGATAGGTTGAATTGTAACAGTGTGGGTTTGTGGAAGCATTTGTGTAAGTGTATTCTAAGGAACTCTGTACAGTGTGACTGTGTTACTGTGTTGTAAAACTGTTGTCATCTATAATATAGAAGAGCAGAATTACTTATCAGATAGTTATCTTTGTTGGTTCCCAACAGTTAACAATGCAAAAACGGGTGCAACATGCTATTGAGCAGTAGTTGATTGACAGTCCTTGTTAATCGCAAAAGAATGCAAAATTTGCGGAAACACTGTTAAAAGACATTTAAACTAACATTTAACTTGTATGTGTTATCTGAGAATAAAATTGCTCTCTAGGGATGAATCAGAGAGGAAATTTTGAATTATTTTCTTATTCTATATGAGTACATGAATATCCTGGGGAAAAACCAGAGCAAATGGTTTGAACCTCTCTTGGGGATGAGCCAGAGTAGAACATAACATGTGAATCCTGTGATAACAAACACATTGGAATCAGTGTACTAATATGGGTGGATCCGAAATATGTTTATAAACTGAGTAATCTTGTACTGCCTATTTGCCTATTCACTCTGTTGATGAGCTATTCATGAGTTTAGAAGAACCATTGTCCTAGAAGTTTCTATAACAAAATTGCTTAAGCTGTTTTCTGGTCTAGGTTGATATGCCTATTAAATCCCTCATAAGTTACTTGGTTGTTGTTATTGTATTTGGATATTGCTGCTATTGCTAATACTATTGTTGCTACAATAACAACATAAACTCCTTAAATTTTGTTACAGGGCTTATCTCAACAGCACAAACGATTGTGTTCTTTGGCTGATCATATTCCTCATGGTTACAGAAAGAAATCACTTCTAGAAGTTCTTATCAGGAATAATGTTCCATTGCTAAGGGCAACTTGGTTTATAAAAGTTACTTACCTCAATCAGGTAGGGATGCATTGGTATATAACTGGGTACTATTTCCCTAATTACATTGCCTTTTATAATATTGGAAGTTAGATTATGGTTGAATCTTTCAGGTTCGGCCTGGTTCTGCCAGTAATTCTTCCGTGACTGCTGACAAAACTCAGCTGTCTCGTTCTGAGTTTTGGACTAAAGATGTTGTTGATTACTTGCAATCTCTTCTGGATGAATTTTTCTCAAAAAATACTACTCATTTTACTCCTCATAGTCGAGATCGATCACTACAATTGCCTTATGCTGGATCACTGCAGCACAGAAGTGATTTATTATCGTCTGTTTTTAATGGTGAAGAGCCATCCTTACATTTCAAATGGTGGTATGTTGTGCGGCTTCTGCAATGGCATCATGCCGAAGGGTTGCTTCTTCCCTCTCTTGTCATTGATTGGGTTTTGAATCAACTACAGGTATTGATTGTGGCTTGTCAGTCCTTTTTAACCTTCTCTTTTGCGTATAACAGATCTCTTTTACTCAAAGGTTTCATCCCTTCAGGTTTGCTTTCCAACATTTCTGCTCTTTTCAGGAAAAAGAACTGCTTGAGATTTTGCAGCTGCTATTGCCTATTATTTATGGCTTTTTAGAAACAGTTGTTCTATCTCAAACATATGTACGCATTCTTGCTGGAATAGCTCTTCGTATCATTCGTGACCCTGCTCCGGGGGGATCTGATCTAGTTGACAATTCCCGGAGGGCTTATACAACTTCTGCTCTTATTGAGATGCTCCGGTATTTAATGCTTGCAGCACCGGATACTTTTGTTGCCTTGGATTGTTTTCCTTTACCATCCTGTGTAGTTTCACATACAGTAAATGATGGGAATTTTGTACTAAAGGTATCTGAAGTTGCTGGAAAGATCAAAAGTAGTTCAGAAGATGTTGCATGTATATTTAGAAGTAAAGGACTTGATGCGCAATATCAATCATTGGCATTTGGCCATGTTGTTTCATTCATTCAGAAACGTGCAGAAGATCTTCTGAAAGCTGCAAATCCAGGCTATCCAGGTTACTGTCTGGCTAAAGCTGCACAAACCTTGGATAGATCTCTTGTGCTGGGTGATATACAGGGAGCTTATAAGTTACTCTTTGAAGATCTTTGTGATGGAGTTGTATCTGAAGAGTGGGTTGCGAAAGTCAGCCCTTGCTTAAAATTATCCCTGAAGTGGATTGGGACTGTGAATACATTACTTATTTATTCTGTGTTTTTCCTTTGTGAGTGGGCAACATGTGATTTCAGGGATTTTCGGACTGCTGTCCCTTGTGACATAAAGTTCACTGGTAGGAAAGATCTTTCTCAAGTGCATATAGCTGTTAGACTTTTAAAGATTAAGATGAGGGATATGCAGATTTCACCAAGCCAAAAGAATGAAAGCATTCACGGTGTTGGTAATTTAGCAAAATGTTCCAGACAGCAGAGTACTTGGACTTCTATGGATAATGTATTGAAAGTAAAATCTAAATCAAAAAATGGGGACTGGAGTACCAGTTCTTCAGTTATGTTTGAAAGCCCAGGTCCTCTACATGATATTGTAGTTTGTTGGATTGATCAGCATGTGGTGCATAAAGGTGAAGGTGTCAAACGCCTACATCTGTTTATAGTGGAACTCATTAGAGCAGGTATCTTTTATCCCTTTGCATATGTACGCCAGCTGATAGTGAGTGGCATCATGGATATGAAAGTAAACTTGGCTGACCTGGAGAGACAGAAGAGACACTACCGAATCTTGAAGCAGCTTCCTGGGCACTTCTTGCATTATACTTTGGAAGAATCAGGCCTTGTTCAAGGGCTGCAACTTGTGGAAGCCTTGCAAATTTACTTGAATGAACGGCGCCTCATACTTAATTGTCCTCTTAGTGATCACCATAATGATGTGAATAGTACTATTTTATCTGGTCTGACACAAAAAACTTTTCCAGCTTCCACAAAGGATGGAGCTTCTACGGTCTCAACTGATCAGTGGAAAATTGTTCCTTCTAAACTATCATCTAAAAATGCAAAGGATGGCACTGATATTGAAGAATTGAAAGCAACAATCTCGGTGCTGCTACTGCTACCTAATAGCTTTTCTAATTTGAGCACTACAGGATTGGATGAATCTCAAGGCAGTGTTAAAAGACCTATTGGGTCTCCTCACGGCAAGATTGATCTGGTGGAAGGTACACCTGGGTGTGAAGAATGTAGAAAGGCAAAGAGACAAAAATTAAGTGACAAAAGAAGTTCATTTGTTCAAGGTCATTCTCCAGTTCTATCTGATGATGAAGATACATGGTGGGTGAAGAAGGGGCTGAAATCCTCAGAGCCACTGAAAGTTGATCAACCACTTAAACCAACCAAGCAGGTTACTAAGAGTCGGCCAAAGAATGTGCGTAAAACCCAAAGTCTTGCTCAACTAGCAACTGCTAGAATTGAGGGTAGCCAAGGAGCATCTACAAGTCATGTATGTGATAGTAAAGTAAGCTGCCCTCACCATAGAACTGCCACGGATGGGGATACGGCAAAGTCAGTGGTTGGAATCCGAACAAGTCAATGTGGGGATATTGTTTCAATAGGAAAAGCACTAAAACGGCTTCGCTTTGTTGAGAAAAAGGCAATAACAGTTTGGTTGATGACTGTAGTTAGGCGGCTAGTTGAAGAGGCTGAAAAAAATGTTGGTAAAGTAGGCCAGTTTGGTAGGCCTTTTTCCATTGTCGATGATCGAAGAGTACAGTGGAAACTCAGTGAGGATGAACTTTCTGCTATACTTTATCTGATGGATATCTCGGATGATTTAGTATCAGCTGTGAAGTTCCTCCTCTGGTTGTTGCCAAAGGTTCTTCGTATCCCCAATTCTACAATTAATAGTGGAAGGAACATTCTGATGCTGCCAAGGAATGTGGAAAGCCACGTTTGCGATGTGGGAGAGGCATTTCTGCTATCATCACTGCGAAGGTTTGCACATATTTAATTCCAATTATATTTTTGTTGTTTCTGCCTTTTTTTTAATTTTGTTCTTTTAATCTGTTAATTTCCTTTTATCCCCTTCTACTTTCCCTATAATTGATGCTGTGTTTGTTGCTCTTTTTAATAACTTAGTGTTGTCTTTCTGAATAATAGATGTTGAACCTTAAAATATGATATACTATATTTTTTACTTCTATTATTATTTTAACCTAAAGTACCTAGCAAGCTGTTGCATCCCCTACTGCTTCTTATCCTCCTTCTCTTTGCCCTCAACTGATGCTTAGACTTACCCAAACACTGTCCTGTTATCAGTTGATAGCTTGAATTATTGTATAGGTAAATTGTAAGGGGAAGTTGTAAATTTTAAAACACGAAGGCTTGTGTTTGAGCGTCCACCCCCTTTTATCTCTCACATGGAATCATATTCTTGCTGTATTCTTTTGTCTTCTATCTTTTTTCTTAAACAGGAAAAAACAAGGATTATTTATTGTGGAAAATAATAATGGAACCTGCTTTATGAGCGTTCTTTGGTTTTTCATCTTTATGATTGTGTTGGACAGTTTCTTTGTGGACTTTTGAGATATGAGAGTGAGCGAGCAACTTCACTAGAGCCTATGATGTGTGTTGTCCATTGCATTTGGTTCAGGTATGAAAACATTCTTGCTGCAGCAGATCTTATTCCTGAAGCTTTATCAGCTGCCATGCATCGTGTTGCTATTGTAGCATCTAATGGAAGAATTTCAGGTTCAGTAACCCTAGCCTTTGCTCGTTATTTATTGAAAAAATATAGCAAAGTGACTAGTGTCACTGAGTGGGAGAAAAATTTTAAGGCAACATGTGATAAGAGACTTTATTCTGAACTTGAGTCTGGACAGTCAGCGGATGGCGAGTTAGGGATTCCACTAGGAGTACCTGCAGGAGTTGAAAACCTTGATGATTTTTTCCGTCAAAAGATAAGTGGTGGCCGGTTATCCCGAGTAGGTATGGGCATGAGAGACATAGTGCAGCGTAATGTTGAAGATGCGTTTCAATATCTTTTTGGGAAAGAGAGAAAATCCTTTAGGGCTGGTACAACAAAAGGTCTTGCTATAGAAAAGTGGGATAACGGATATCAAATTGCTCAACAAATAGTCATGGGTCTGATTGACTGCATAAGGCAGACCGGCGGTGCAGCGCAAGAAGGGGATCCTTCTTTGGTTTCTTCTGCTGTTTCTGCCATTGTTGGTAGTGTAGGGTCAACTTTAGCAAAAATGCCTGATTTTTCAGCTGGCAATAATCATTCAAAATTTTCATCGTCTACAACTTCTTTGAACTATGCCAGATGCATTCTGCGAATACATCTAACTTGCCTATGCCTCCTTAAGGAGGGCTTAGGAGAGTGCCAAAGCCGTGTATTTGAAATTGCTCTTGCAACAGAAGCTTTTAATGCTCTCGCTGGAATTTTTGCTCCTGATAAAGCATCCCGAGCTCAGTTTCAAATGTCTGCTGAAACACATGATACTAGTACCGCTATTTCAAATGATGTACTAAACAATTCTAGTAAAGTTGTGATTGGGAGAGCAACAAAAATTGCTGTTGCTGTTTCTGCGCTTGTTGTTGGTGCAGTTGTAGATGGTGTTACCAGCTTGGAAAGAATGGTAACCATTCTCAGATTAAAGGAGGGGCTGGATGTAGTACAATTTGCGAGAAGTATAAGATCCAATTCAAATGGAAATGCACGTTCAGTTGGGGTTTTTAAGGCGGATAGTTCAATTGAAGCTTATGTCCATTGGTTTAGATTGCTTGTTGGGAACTGCAGAACCATCTGTGAAGGATTAGTGGTGGAACTCTCGGGTGAACCATCTATTATAGCTCTTTCAAGGATGCAGCGGATTCTCCCTTTAAGCTTGGTCTTTCCACCTGCCTATTCAATATTTGCCTTTGTTATGTGGCGGCCCTTCATTCTGAACGTTAATATTGCAGTCCGTGAAGACATGAATCAACTGTATCAGTGTCTAACAATGGCTATAAATGATGCAATAAAACATTTGCCTTTTCGAGAAGTATGTTTGAGGGATAGTCAGGGTCTCTATGATCTTATGGCTGCTGATGCTAGTGATGCTGAATTTGCAACCTTACTAGAGTTGAATGGCTCTGATATGCATTTAAAGTCCATGGCATTTGTTCCTCTCCGAGCTAGGCTTTTTCTGAATACCATCGTTGATTGTAAGATGTCACAATCCATGTTTACACAGGAGGATGGAAGCTGGATTTCTGGGCATGGTGAATCTAAAATTCAATTTACAGATAATGAATCAAAGCTGCAGGATAAGCTTGTAAGTGTTTTAGATACCCTGCAACCTGCAAAATTCCACTGGCAATGGGTTGAACTCAGGCTACTTCTAAATGAACAAGCCCTTATTGAAAAACTGGAGGCACATGATGTGTCCTTAGCCAATGCTATACAGTTGTCCTCACCTAGTTCGGAGAAGGCTGCTTCTGCTTCTGAAAATGAGAACAATTTTATTCAAATTATCCTCACAAGGTTATTGGTCAGACCTGATGCAGCACCCCTTTTCTCAGAGCTGGTTCATCTTTTTGGGAGATCACTGGAGGACTCAATGTTGTTGCAGGCCAAATGGTTCCTTGGAGGCCAAGATGTTCTTCTTGGTCGGAAGACTATAAGACAACGGCTAAATAACATTGCTGAGAGTAAAGGCCTTCCAGTTAACACCCAGTTTTGGGAGCCTTGGAGTTGGTGTAGTCCTGGTACTGATCCATTGACTAACAAGGGGGATAAAAAGAAGTTTGATGCTGCATGTCTTGAAGAAGGAGAGGTTGTTGAAGAGGGCATGGACCTGAAAAGGATCCTAGAAGGGCTCTCTCATGTGTCTGATTCAGAAAACTCAAGCATTAACCAGCAGTATGTGACTGAGAGGGCTCTTATTGAGTTGATTCTTCCTTGCATAGATCAAAGTTCTGATGAATCTCGCTATTCCTTTGTAAGTGATTTGATCAAACAGTTAAATAATATTGAGCAACAAATAACTGCAGTTACCCGTGGAGCAAGTAAGCCAGCTGGAAGTACACCTCCTGGAATTGAAGGTCAGACAAATAAAGTAAATAGCCGCAAAACTATAAGAGGTGGCAACCCTGGGTTAGCTAGACGGCCAACAGCTGCTACCAAATCTGCTCCACCTTCTGCAACTTTACGAGCTTCAATGTCATTGCGATTGCAATTAATCATGAGGTTTCTTCCAATTCTTTGCACAGACAGGTAATTTCTGACTAGATTTTAATCTTTGCATGCTTTTTCCATGCTGTTATTGAGATAGATTTGTCATTGCTGAATTGTTGCTGCTGCTCCATAATTATATTTACCATGGCTGGATCAAATATGGGATTGTTTTGGATAATGTTTACTGAGTTAGGTATCGGGGAAAAAGTTTATGGAATTGGGCCCCTTGTACCTTTACCACATTTGTTTCCAAAAAAGTGAGAAACCCTTTCCAGGTTCCTTGAAATAAAATGGAGATAAATAATATTCTGACATTTTCAACAAGATGTCTACGTGCTTTAATATCATGGGTCCCAATTGTTGGCACTGATGATAGTAGTTTTTTTTCCTATCATAATGGTTATGAGCATTGCATTGTAGGTGTTGGATACTCAATAACTCCTGGCCTTTTTAAATGTGAAACTATAGATATTTGTTCTACAATGAAATTTGCGTTGCTGGTACAACTATCACATGTTAGAATTGTAGATGCAGTATATCTGAGTTCCATATGTTAAATTTTGCAGGGAGTCATCTGTGCGGAATATGAGACACACACTTGCCTCTGTAATTCTTCGTCTCCTTTGTAACCGGATTGTGCATGAGGATGCAGACATATCGGTGAATGCTATGCATTGTTCTCTGTTGAAGAGAGAGGTAGAGTCACCTTCTGAAGCTGCTTCTGGTACTTTTGTAGAGTCTTCTGTTGAGGGTCTGTTCGATCGTTTATTGTTGGTTTTGCATGCATTGTTGAGTGATTGCTTTCCCAGTTGGGTTAGGTCAAAACCCTTTTCAAAGACAACCAATGAACTCAGGGATTTTTCTGGATTAGATCGAGATTTTGTGGAGACTTTGCAGGTTTGATATCTTAACCTACAATTTACACCTTTTGGTTTCAGTGATGGGCTGATGGATCCTTTATGTTAGATTAGGGCATCTGAGCCTGATTTGAGATTTATTTTAGAGTAAATTATCTCTTTTCCCCTGAGAGATGCTTTAATTATACGGTCATTCCCTCTATTATGAAAATATACACGGATCTTCCTTCAAAGTTTAAAAAAAAAATTTTGAATTTAACCTTAATTAAATCATTTATATGTCTAAAATTCTTTGTAAAAAACAAAAAAAAAAGCTTGTGAAACTCAAATAATTCATTTATTCATTCCCTCATAATAATATTGATGTAGAAGAAGAAACAAAAACACATTAAATAATTTTCAAAATCTTTTTATAATCAATAATAGGAAAATTTAAAGGTTTTCAAGTGGTATTTTAGACATATAAATGATTTAGCTAAGGTTAAATTCAAAATTAGGTTACCATGTAGTATTTTTTTTAACTTTTAAGGGAAGTCCATGTATATTTCATATTAGAAGGAAAGATAGTATAATTAAGGCATTTCTCAAGAAGGGGAAAATAATTTATTCTTTATTTTAATGCTAATCTAGTTACCATAAGAAACTGCTTAGAGAATACGAAAGGTCTGACAAAAATTGTTCTTGAACTGGTTGGAAGTCTGCTTAGACATCAATAAAAATATAGTGAAGTTCCAATAATTTGACCTTCAAAATTTCTATAGCTAATTGGGAAAGGGGAAATTACAATCGCCTCCCCTTAGGAGGCCAAATTATGTAGACCTCCCTTGTTTTTAATATTACAGTAATCTCTTTTACTATATATTGTCACATTATAAAAACTCACCTACCATTAAACCTACTAACTTTACTATGCAATTTTTATATCGGCCTCAGGAAAAATTATATTAACTTACTGTGAAGCATGGTGAGATGACAAGGACGGACACATAAGCTAATTTGTTTAAAATTCTAGATACAAATGGAATTTTAATGAGATTAGCTGTATTCAGCAATATTTTGTTTTTCATCTGCAATCACAACTGTCTTCACTATAATTGTTGTGACATCTAAACTGACATGAATCTAAGGTTGAGAGTTTGAGTGGAACCTAGATATAGATAAAAGACCCAGATAATGACAGAATTTGTTTATATCTGATTACAATTAGTCTTAATTTTTTTTATCATTTTTTTGTTAAAAAATAGAAGTTCTTTTATTAGAAAGAAAAGAGAGTACAACTTGTTGGTGGATAAGAAATCCTCAAGCAAAAAATAACAAGAAAAATTTGAGAACAAAATGAAGAAGCCAAAGCCCTGAAAAGCTTAAAAATATAGTAAAGCAGATCAATCTCTTGGCATATTAGTAAGAGTGACTTTCTTAAAAAAGCAATGTGCAGAGCACCAAAGGGAAATCCTATAAACAATTCTGTCCCATAATATATGTAACAGTTTAGGTATGCCCTTGAAGATGCGCGGGCATTCCTCTCTAACCAAATTAAGAGAATCCTAAAAGCTGCATGCTGCCACAAATATTTTATTTCCCCTGTTACCAAAACCTGTGAAATGATATAGGAGAAACTGCTCCAAAGTATTAGGACAAACCCAGTTTTCACCAAAAATACCAAAAGGGTTATTCCATAGATGATTCACTGCAGGACAATGTAGAACTAGGTGAGTCAGTTTCTGAACCAAATCTACACATTGCACACATGGCAGGAGAAAGAGCTGTATGGGCCTAAGAGTCTGCAACAAGTTGTTTTTGTTAATCCTATTGAGTATTGCTGTAACTTCTGTAACTGATATTAAACAGTAAGGGAGCCAACTGTAAAATTGGACACTAAAAGGAATGTGTTTGTAGTTTGGCCATATCTAGGGGAGGTGACTGTAATTTCCCTTATAAAAGAAACTCGAACTTTCCCTGTGTTAATGGATAAGCTGGGAATACAAGGTTGCTTCAAGTGTATAGCATTGGACATGGCGGATGACAAGATTTTATATTTCTTCATTTCTTTTATAAATTTGCAATTGCTTAAAAATAAGGATTTTTTTCTCTCTTCACAATCTTCTATCAATAACCATTTTTGTTTATGTTGGGAACCAACCCAAAAACCATGAAAGCGAACACAGAAATAGATGGAAATACTGTATTTTTATGATATAAATATTCAATAACCCAAGATTACAACACCAGGAAATACTCACATCTGACCAACACAACCCCAACACACATACATACTAGAATATAAGATCACAAGATACCTTAGATACACATAGGACCCTCTAGCATTCAGAGTATGCTAGCGACTCCTTCAAGCATTCAGGGTATGTTTGCCACTCCCCCAAATCCCAATTCAATATCTTCCTCCCATAACCTCTCCCTCACCTTCTGTTAAATAGAAATAACTTCCCCATAACTACTTAAAAATAACTGTTCCCTTCTCTGCCCTTTATACCCTTGGGTTCTATCAGTTTATGATAGAAACCAACAATAACAAAAGAGAATTTGAAGGAAAATACCACTGTTATTAATTATAATAAAGACTTACAACAGAAAAAACATACAAGATAATTCTAGCACTTCGAGTGGCTAGAGCCTAGAGTGACTCCCAAATCCTAGTTTTTGAGCCACTAGGCCCAATTCCCAATCTTCAATATCAATTCCCTCATCCTCCATCTGCACTCCAACCCCTGTTATTTATCCTTGATATCCCAATAACTGATCATAACTGCTAATATTAACTTCCACATAACTACTCTTATTCAAAATACCTTACTTAGTTTCCTAAATACTCTAAACACCCTTACATTTATTTCCTAATTACCCTGATATCTAACAGTTTACTATAGTAGGAATCATGAAATTTTCTTCTTGATATCATTTGAAATATGAAGTTTATTCGGTGGCATATAGTTTTCTTGCTAATCTAATGGCCTATTGGTTGGTTACAGAATGACTTAGATCGTATGCAACTGCCAGACGCTATCAGGTGGCGAATCCAAGCTGCAATGCCAGTACTTTTTCCCTATGTGCGGAGCTCTTTCTCCTGCCAGGCTCCATCTGTTCCCATTTCTGCTCTTGTTTCTCTTCAATCCAGTATTGCAAATCCTGGGTTTAATTCTAGCAGTTCGAATGTCCCTCACAGGAATCTGATTCCGTTGTCAAGGAATGCAGCTAACGTATCAGGGAAGTTGAAACAACAGGACAATGATTTGGAAGTTGACTCTTGGACACTTTTAGAAGATGGTGCTGGATTGGGCCCATCTACTAGTAATACTGCTACCATAGGAAGTGGTGACAATGTTAATCTTCGAGCTACTTGCTGGCTTAAAGGGGCTGTAAGGGTGAGACGGTCAGACCTAACATACGTTGGTGCTGTGGATGATGAGAGTTGATTTTAACATGATTTTTTATTGGTTGGGGTAAGAGAACCCCTGCCATCATCTTGCAAGAAATTCCCAAGCTCTTCAGGTGGAAGGTCAAATACCTGCAGATCCAACTTCGACGTGAGAGATTGGCGAGAAAGCCTGGTTGCCTTCTCTGTGTGTGACCAGCTGCGCCCTTAATTTCATCTAATCTGGGAGATTTCAGGGTTGAGCCAAGGTAACACTGCTCTAGTGGGGTTTGGCCAGAGTTTCGAACTATCTTTAGATGAATTTATGTTTATCTCAATTAATTGATCTCATCAACTTTAATTAAAGGAAAGCTATCAAATTTTTTTTTTTTTTACGAAAGAGGGTGGAATTCATAAATAAATGAAAAGAGGAACCTCTTGTACAAGAAATTCTAGTTTAAAGGGCCAAATACGATTCAAGGACACATTCCTAATCAAATTATTCATATAGTCAAAAATAAAGGAAATGTCAGAGCTGCAATAAATTAAATTCTTGGCACTGAAGGTTTCTCAAGGTCCCCAAATTCATACTCTGCTTTAAAGGCTTACTGCATTATTGGAATACGAAGGCTTCCATTTCCTTAACTCTTTATGGTGAAAAACTTAAATCATCCCGCAAGCATAAAAGACTAAAAAAAAAAAAATTATTACGTGTATCATAAGATGATTCAACTCCAAACTAGAGCAAGCTATCAATGTTCAAATAACTATTTTTTATATATGAATAATTACTTTTTATAAAGGGCAAAAAAAATATTTGACACTAATTAGGAATTTAATACGCATGGCACACCATGTAAAAATTTGGTTGTCCATGAAACACTAGATAATACTTTTTCTCAACTTTTAGTAAGATGGCTTACCTTTTTTTTTGTCAAATGATTTACCGTTTCCAAGTGAGTCTCTACTTTATTTTAAGAAATCTAAAAACATGTCACGGTTTACAATATTAACATTGAGTAAGATACTATTTTCCCTTTCAAAGATAGCTTAATTATACAATTATTTTTTTTATTTTAAAAATTTACACATAACTCCACTTAACTTAACTCTATTAATAATATTTTATTTAAATTCTTTTAAAAAAAACTAATATTACAAATTATAATGACAAAACTACACTTACTTAAAATACTCACTCATTCAACAAGATAATAAACAACTAAAAGTCTCACATAATAAGATGACAAACAGTGAACAGTTTCAAGTACTAATATTTTTAAAATAAAAAATGTTTAAGTAATATTTTTAAAACAAAAAAAATGAATTTTTTTTCAATATACTTTTAAAACAACTTAAAGTAATTTTTCTTAAATTAGAAAAAAGAATTTTTTTCAAGTATGTTTAAAAAAAAATCAAGTGATTATTTTTTAAAACAGAACTAACGATAATTTTCAAGTAATTATATTTTTAAAAAGAAAAAAAAAGTTCAAGTAATGATATTTTTCATTGTTGAGAAAACTAGACCGGATTGGCCAGTTCAACTGGAAAACTGGTGAACTAGCCTGGTAACCGGTTTGGTCGTAAGGAAAAATTGATGATTTATAGAACCGATCAACTATGGTCAAAGACCAGTTAGAACTGGTTAGTTTTCTCTTTGAACCGATCTTAACCTGGCCGGTTCTCTCTTAAACTGGTCTTTTGGTAACTGATCCGATCATAAGAAAAAATTGGTGGTTCATAAAACTAGTCAACTATGGTCAAAGATAAGCAAAAATCGGCTAGTTTTCTCTTTGAACCAGTCTTAACCTGGTCGGTTCTCTCTTAAATCAATCTTTATTCATTTTTTGCCAAAAAAATACATGTACTAGGAATCGAATTTAGTATATCTTGGCAAAGGATATGTCTTTCTCACAAACAAGACAAATTGCATGTGTTAACTTAATTATGTAATATAATAGTTATATAACTTACAAAATTATACAAAAGTAACCAAAAAAAAAAAACTAATTCATAAAATATATTTAAAATTTGTTATTTATTATAATATATTATACAATATATATATATATATATATATAATATATAAATTAAAAAACTAAAAATACATTATTTTATTAAAATCTGGTTAGATCGTCGTTCGACGTTGATTAGACCATTAACCTATTACTATTTGTCTCTACCAATTTAATGATTGATCTGATTTTTAAAATATTGATATTTCTAAGAACAAAAAAAAAGAAATATTTTTTGAGTCATGATATTCTTAAAATAAAAATATTTTTCAAATAATGTTAATTTTAAAATAAAAAAAAGGTAAATTTTTTCCAGTAATTATATTTTAAAAATAAAAAAAGGAAAACCTTTCAACTAATGATATTTTTAAAACAAAAAAGGAAAATTTGTTCAAGTCATATTTCAAAAAAAAAATCTTTTTAAGCAATGATACTTTTAAAATAATTTTTTTTCAAGTAATTATATTTTAAAAAAAATTCAAGTACCTATATTTCTAAAACAAAAAAATAAGAAGTAAAATAATAAAAGAAAAAGATATTTTAGTTATATTATATAAACTTAATGATATTTTAGTCATATTATACAAAAAAAATTATTTAACTAAAAGATAATGGTCAACTTTAACGTTAATTAAAAAATTAAATTTAATTGTAACTTATTTTTAATTTTAAAAAAAAATTGTGTAAACTTTTAAAATAAAATAAAGGACTATATGATTAAGTCGTCTTGCAAAAAAGAGTGATTACATTACTTTAAATCATTTTTATCTTTATTATAAAAAAAGTGTTAGTGGGTGTCATTTGTTACACCATATTTCTATATGATATCACTTCACACTTAAATTTTTAATGATAGTTCGTTAATTTGTTTGATTGATTTTTTCATTGAAAATAAAGCACCTATTCGATTTAAATAGGTTCAATTTTAATCAATTTTTTGATGATTTTTTTTGATTTAATTTAGTATGATCGATTTAAATCCATTTTGAACACTCCTATAAATTGCTATTTGGTACCAAGCAAATTTTTTTATGTGTTATAAGATACTAATTTAAGAATAGTGTCATGACACTTCATTATATTATCTAGGAAAAAAATTATTGTCGTTATTCACAAAGGCTCCCTTTGTTTCATCATAAAATTAAAATTTTAAAATTTTCTTAAAAAAATATTTCCATAGTAAAATTTTTTATTTTGTTTCATTAAAAAATTATGTAAAAAATTCTTTTGATTAGATTGGATGAAAATTTTTCTTTTGTGGGACTGGTACAATAACAATGGTGGCTAGAATAATGGTGTGATTGGTGTTAATATTGGTGGGGCTGACAGTATCATAAGTCAGAATTTTGATAAAAAAAAATTAATTTAGGTTTAAGTTCAACATTTTTTAAAATTTTTATTTTGGTAGAACTTATTTTTAAATTTTTTACGCAAGCCAAATCCAACCTTAAGTTGATCAAATAGTTGTGGTAATAACGAAGAGTTTAGTAATAATGAGTTTAAGAAATAATTTTATTACTTATTTTTTGAAAAATATTCTTTAAAAAAAATTTATAATGTTAAAGAAAAATTTTCTTTTCTAATCATACAAACAGTAAAAATTATTTTCATATTGAAAAATGTTTCCAAAAAAACTTTTTCTAATAAACAAACAATGCCAAAAAGAAAATATAGAAAATATATTTTTTAATAACCAAATAGGCTTATGTGATTATTATCATCACAAATATTATGTGATTATTATCATCACAAATAAAATTTTCAATAATTATCCCAATTCGTTCGTTTTTTTTGGGGTTTTATAATGGCAAAGCCCAGAAACTCAACAAAGCAGAACTTCAGAAACGCCGCCCCCTGCCATCATCCTGCAAGAAATTCCCAAGCTCTTCAGGAGGAAGCTCAAACACCTGCAGATCCAACTTCGACGAGTGAGAGAGATTGGCGAGAAAACCTGGTTGCCTTCTCTCATAGTGTTCCCAGCTGCGCCCTTAATTTGTTCTAATCTGGGAGATTTCAGGGTTGAGCCAATGTAACACTGCTCTAGTGGCGTTTGGCCGGAGTTCCGAACTGTGTTTTCGTATCTAAAGTCACCGGTTAGTTTTCTTCCATGGACTCAGACCTCGGTTCTGTTGTTTTTCATTACCCAAATACTGATAATTTCTTAATTTACTTTAGGGGTGCTTTCAATGTTTAGAACTACCTAACACTATGTTAAAGTTGTGATTTTTGTTATTGCTTCCATACTGTTCTCAAGTTTTTTGCTCACCCAGATGCTAATTAAGCTTCATAATCGCATGTTTCTTTTTGGCGGTACTTTCACTATGTAGCAATATTTTAAATTATGCTAAACTCTCGATTTTTGGTTATTGATTCTATGCTATTTGCAAGTTTTTAGCAGACGCATTTGCTAATTAAGTTCCATAATCACTATCACTTTAATGCGTATATTAGGAGTGCCTATTGATAGTGGCATATTGCTCTTCAATTTGTTGGCTATGGAAGTTCATACAATATTGGCTTTACTTTGTAGGTTGAATTATACAGGGCTGTTTGAAATGAGTTTAAAAAATTATTTTTTATTTGTTTTATGCGAACAAAAAAACTGATGTGTTTTCATCTTTGGTTTCTAAAATAATGATTAAAAAATAAAAAATAGAAAACAACTTTAATATGTTTTAGCTTATTTTTGCTCCATATTTTTTAAAAAATACGAAAAACAACTAAAAATGAGTTTAAAAAATGATTTTTTTGGTTTTTTGTTTTATATGAACAAAAAAACTGAGTGAGTGTTTTCATATGTGGTTTCTAAAACAATGATTAAAAAATAAAAAAATATAGAACAAATTTAACATGTTTTGACTTGTTTTTGTTCTATATTTTTTAAAAAACACAAAAAATAACTGATAAAAACTATTTTTATTCAAACAAGTTTTTTATTTTTTTCCTTATAAAACTATTTTTTTGTAGTTATTCTCAAAAATCATTTTAAAAAACAATAAAACGAAAATCGTTCCACACAACCCCATATTTTTTTGTTGATAAGTCCCCAAGAAGTTGAGATGAATGTTACAGAGACGTCCAAAAAAACTGCTCTTTCCCAAATTGTTAAGTTAGACAAGGCCTTGAAATTGGTACACACATTTGTTTTTTGTCCATCTTGCTTTGAATGGTGAATCAAGTTTATTTGTATTGCGTACTTGTCAATTGATAAGTTTCTTATATTTTATAACAAATGTTGTAGGATTGATGTGCATTCATATATAGTATTATAGTAACAAATGTTTTCTATAATATGTTTGATAAGTATGTAGTGAATAACGATACAATTTGTTTATGTAAACAAGATCACAATAGCAACAAATGATAAGGCGACAAGAGGAAAAAATAACAGAGATAAAAAATAGAGTGGTCACCAATTAATTATAAGGATAATTGGGATATTTTAAAAATGGAATACTGGCCCTTAGAACTAGAGGATGAGTTCGACAGCCTAATTACGTGTGGGGAAGGTGTTAGATACCCTACAGCGTCCATCTCTAAGGATGGTTACCCTAAATAGTTTGTGCTTAAAATTATTGTTTGAATTACCCCTTTTTATTATTTTGATTTTTAGAGAAAAAAAATAAGGAAATGAGAGAATTGGACTTATCTTACTGTATAAGTGCCTACATACCTTTAAGGGATCAAGGTCCACGTAGTTCGGATTAATTTGATTAAAATTTACCTAAGGATAGGATTAAGACAATATGAAAAATTGGGTTTCCACATAGAATTAACATTGGAAGAATAACAAATATAGGTGGAAGAAGAAGTTGAAAATTGCTGATGATCTATTGGTACAAGAACGCTCAACCAATACGGCGCTTAAACAAATACTAGTAGGGGCGAGAGAAGAGATCGGGCGGTTAAACAACATGAATCACATCGTCCTCAATATGCTCGAACCACCCTCGAACGGTGTAATGAATGAGTTAAATAGACAAGAATACTTGGCTGCTGAATGGAGAAAATATTACCATTGCCTCTACGGTATGGCCATGCAATTGTTAGCTACCTGTGAGAATACTCAAAGAGAGATACAAAATAGGCTGCCTGACTTTATCTTGAGTTTTCGAAGAGCAACGGCATCCACGGTCCCATCATCTTCCACAGATTTATTAACATTTTTAGATCTGTGTATAGAGCTCATTGTACTTTTGGACAAATGTGTGTAAAACTGATGTTATGAATGAAAATGATGATCTTTTGGGGACAATGTCTATATGATAATTTCTCTTTAGAATATTGTCAACCATGCTTTGTTTGTAGGGTATTATACTCTCAAGTGAAACGTGGGCCGCACATTAATGATCTCCTAATTTATGCTACTCAATAGGAGATGCTCACGAGTGGATATGCGCGTCCCCATGAGCTATCGTCAACTAGGTTTAATTTGTGGGGTACTATATCCTCAATAAAAGCCTGGGAATACGTTTGTTCCTTGATACGCCATTTAAGTGGATTGACTAGTGTGTATGTGATTTCTTAAACTAGCAATGCTTATGTGATGAATCGCCAAATCTCCATAAGATATCGCTAACTATATTTTATTTTGTGGGGTGTTGTACCCTCAACGAGAATATAGGAAGCAATAAAATCTCTGATGCCAATTCAAAAAAAAAACATAATAATAAAAAAATAATAACAATAACTCTATAACCAATGATTATTTAAAAATAAACTAACAACTCATTTATCTTCAGAAAGAAGAGTGGAAAAGATTAACAAAATCACATCATTGCACGGTCAAGAACGGGTCTGACTAAGCGTTCCCATACTACCCAAAGAATCGTCACAAGATCATACGCCATGGCCTTAGAACAATTCCACACCGATAATATATAGAGGTTAGAGGAAAGAATGGATCAGATCCAAGATCAGATGGATAAATTCATGGATCACATGGCTAATAGTGTAAGGGAAAGGAGCGCGGCTCAACCACCTCAAGAGGTGTTTCATTTTGGCCAAAGCTCTAGGGTGCCTATGATGACTAATGTAATGCCTCCCCCTCCACCAATGGGTGTCAGTCCTCCGGATGAGGAAGGAAATGCAGTAAATGGACCGCCTGAGGGGTACAATTATGTCCAGACACCGCTCATGCCGCCCGTAAGAACAGACGAGTCGGCACAGGAAAAAAATGTCCTAGACCAAGTTCTTATCCTAGAAGAGAAGATGAGGGCGATGCAGGGACAAGGATCACTAGGAGTAGTTAGTACGAAGGAGTTAAGGTTAACTCCCCTAGTGAATATCCCAAAAGATTGCAAAGTCCCAGAGTTCGTAAAGTACGATGGGACCACTAACCCCCAATTCCATTTGAGGTCCTACTATACAGAAATGGCTGTAGCCAGCGATGACAAGAAATTACTGTTGAATTTCTTCCATAAGAGTCTTGCTAGGGCAACATTCCAATGGTATATGCTGTTAGACCACTCCAGGATTAACCGATGGCAAGATTTGGCTGATGCCTTCTTGAGGCATTACTGCTTCAATTTGGACACAGCACCTACCAAGGAGCAACTACAGGTTATGCAGAAGAAGGACAAGGAAACCTTTAAGGAGTACGCCCAAAGGTAGCGGGCATTGGCAGCTGAGGTACAACCACCAATGACAAGTATGAAAACCTGCTCCTATTTCTTAGGAACGTTGGGAACCCCGTACATCAGGTTAATGGCAGGAAGCGCTTTCAATGACTTCTGCGATCTCATAAGAGCGAGGGAGCGAATCGAAGTACTAGTCAAGGCTGGTAAGATACCAACAGGAGAAAATGAAGCTACAGGGTTAGACCAAAAGAAGAATTTACAGCAAAAGAAGAAGGAACCGGAAGTAGGGTATGTGCAAGCGCAGCAGAACTACAACCAGACTAACCCTAAGCCCTATTACCAAAACAGGAATACTGGTTTTTAGGTCAACAACAATCAGAACCCTTAAAATAATGCCCAACCCATAGTACCATAGCAAGACACAAACCAAAATAACAACTAGCGACAGAACAGACAAATCAGGTAAAGAGATCCGTTCCCGGATTTCCAAATGTCAAATACTGAGCTATATAAGCAGCTGTACGATGTACGTCTTCTAAGCCTGGTGCCTTACAATCCGGTATAACCTCCCTATCCAGTGTGGTACAACCTCAACAAAAAATGCTTATACCACTATGACGCTATTAAACATAGCATCGAGACTTGCCTAGGCTTTCGAGCACAAGTAGCTAGGCTATACAAACATGGGGCAATCAAACTCAACCAAGGTGGTCCAAACATCAATGTTAATCCTTTACCCCAATCACAATGAAGGTGGTCAAGTCAATGCCATAATGGAAGAAGGGACGGATAATAAGGGTTTGAAAATCATTGTCACACCCCGGGAGACCATCTTCCAAGGATTGATTGCAGCTGGGTATAAAATTGGAGGAAGTACTATGAACATGGAAGAAGAAGAACACAGCGACAAGCAAGCCACATGTGAATACCACCAACAAGCCGAGGGGCACGATATAGAGCAATGCAAGGCATTAAAAAAGGATCTGCAGAGATATTGATAGCCTTGGGAGTTATCCAATGTACAGGAGGAACTAATTATGCCAAAATTAATGTAATGGGGAAGGGGAACTTTTTGCCTAAACCCATGACCTTTAATGTGAGGCTGAAATCATCAATGAATGCTGTGCAAACTCTCACTCTCGTAATTGATGTCCCGAAACCATTCCCTTATGCAAGTAATAAGACGATGCCGTGGGTCTACACACATAATATTACTTGGCATAACCCCAAAGAAATAGCCGAACCACAAATCAAAGATGTGGAAGAAACAAAATATGACAACAACATGGCTATTGAGAATGTCACTCAGAGTGGGAGAGTGTATGCTCCCGAAATTACAGAGCAACAAAAGAAAGGGAAGGGTAAAGCCATAGAAGTTGTTGATAATGAAAACCTGACCCAGGAAGAGAAGTTTCTAAAGATCATGCACGCGAATATGACATTGTTGAGCAGTTAGGGAATACCAATACCAAAATCTCACTGCTATCATTGATCATAAGCTCTGAGGTGCATAGAAAGGCTTTACAAAAGATATTAAATCAATCATACGTCAATCCAACCATCACGCCGAAAAAGTTTGAAAACATAGTGAATTGTGTGAAGATATCCAACATGATCACTTTTTTGGAGGAAGACATTTGCGCTTTAGGCCAAAATCACAACAAGGCTTTGCACATGACAGTGAGGTGTGAAGGATAGGTGGTGGCAAATGTACTAGTTGACAATGGATCTACTTTGAATGTACTTCCCTACTCTACCTTGATACAATTGCCAGTCAGCCAACAGGAAATGAAGAGCAGTGACCTCGTTGTCAGGGCATTTGATGGCTCTCGGAGGGAAGTCAAAGGCATTATTACCCTGAAATTGGAAATTGGCCCCAGCACCTTCGAAGTGGTATGCCAGGTTATGGACATAGAACCCTCTTACACAATGCTGTTAAGCAGACCTTGGATCCATGCTGCAAGGGCCATACCCTCGACCTGGCACCAAAGGGTGAAGTTCATAAATCAGGGCAGAGTCATCACCGTTAAAAGTGAAGAGGAAATGTTGATATCCAAGCCAGTGTCAATTTTGTATGTTAAGGCTGCAGAACAATCCTTAGAGAGTGCTTTCCAAACACAGGAAGTGGTTGACAAAGAGCCCTAGAAGAAAATGCCTCGAAACCCCAAAACTGACCATGGCAAATCCTGATCAAAAGCGGGTACCAGCCCGGTAGAGGGATAGGCGCCAGGTTGCAAGGAATTGTGTCTCCTGTGGAAGCAATTGAGAATGTGGGGAGACAAGGGTTAGGCTGTGAGCCAGGGAATAGGAAGAAGGTTAACAAAGGTTCCCTCCTTTTCAAGACACATTTCCAGCACATGCGCATATTGCTTTTCGCGATCCAACCATCGATACCCTGGGGGGAGAAGAAGTGCAAGATAATCCCGTTGGCTCAGACATGATGGCTCACCACTTAACAATTGGGATGCTGAGTTGATCCCAAACGTGTGCATTTACCAGTAATATTTTGATTTATAGCCTTGTCTCAATTTGGCTGAAGTCCAAGGCCATTGAGTTATTTAAATGTGTAGACCATGTTTTATCCAATGAATGAAATATAAGTCTTTTTTTCACACGTTTCATTTTCTCTCCACTATTCTCCCTCTCATTTAAATATTCTTATTCCACTTTGTTTTTTTTCTCTCTCTTTCTGTCCAGGGAAGTTGTTCTTTCCCAATCTTCACATCATTCTGAGGTTCTTTTGCATCATACAATTGATTCTCATGTTGATATAAATATGGATAATTGTAACCTTGAGGAACCAGACTATGAAACAAGAGAAACATTCGCAAAAATAATTGAGTCTTCTGAGATGGGAATAAAACCCCATAATGAGGAAATAGAAAAGATAAATTTCGGGACAGAAGAAGATAAGAAAAAACTTAAAATTGTGAATAATTTAGAACGAGAGGAGATGATAACCCTTCTCTGAGAATTTAGTGATGTATTCGCTTGGTCCTACCAGGATATGCCAGGGCTTGACCCCCAAATCGCGTCACACAAAATTCCCTTGTACGCGAATTACAACCCTACTAAGCAAAAAATGATAAGGATGAATCCATAATTGTCATTGAAAATAAAAGATGAAGTGATGAAACAAATAAAAGCTGGCTTTGTCGAAGTTTTTCAATACCCGGAATGGGTAGCCAACATAGTCCCTGTCCCTAAGAAAGACGGGAAGGTGAGGATGTGTGTAGATTACCAAAAATTGAACGAAGCTAATCCAAATGACGACTTTCCCTTACCCCACATTGATGTATTGGTGGACAACACAGTGCCGAACCATATATATTCCTTCATGGATGGATATTCTGGTTATAACCAAATCCCTATAAGTGAGGATGACAAGGAAAAAACCACGTTTGTCATGCAGTGGGGCACATTTTGCTATCGGGTACTGCCATTTGGACTCAAGAATGCTGGGGCAACCTATCAGAGGGCAATGGTAGCCTTATTCCACAACTTGATGCATAAAGAGATCGAAGTGTACGTGGATGATATCGTGGCGAAGTCTGGCGAAGAAGAAAGCCATGTGGCGGTTTTAAGAAAGTTATTCGAGAGACTGCGAAAATACAAACTTCAGTTAAACCCCAATAAATGCACATTTGGGGCATCCTCAGGGAAATTACTAGGCTTCATTGTAAGTCAGAAGGGGATTGAAATAGATCCTGACAAAATCAGGGCCATACAAGACATGCCTTCTCCTCGTACAGAAAAAGAAGTAAGAAGTTTTCTAGGAAGGCTCAACTATATTGCCAGGTTTATTGCAAACCTGGCGCAGACGTGCGAGCCAATGTTCAAGTTGTTAAGGAAACACAATCCCGGTGAGTGGGATGACAATTGCCAAGAGGCGTTTGAAAAAATAAAGTCTTATTTGTAGAACCCTTCGATTTTGGTTCCACCCACTCATGGTAGGCCTCTGTTATTATATCTCTCAGTTTTGCCCACCGCCATGGGAGTGATGCTTGCACAGTATGAAGAAGCAAGTAGGAAAGAAAGAGTAATCTACTACTTAAGCAAAAATTTTAATGAATGTGAAAGTCGATATTCCTCGATTAAGAAAACTTGTTGTGCTTTAGCCTGGACTACCAAATGACTTCATCAGTACATGGCCTATTATGCTGTTTTACTCATCTCTAGGATGGATCCCATAAAATATGTATTCGAGGGGCCACATTTATCGGGCAGGGTTAATAAGTGGCAGGCAATTTTGTTAGGGTACGACATTCGTTACTCTTAAGGCCATCAAAGGAAGTGCAATCGTAGACCAATTGGCGGAAAGTCCGATAGACGAGCACCATTGGTAGATTTTGAATTTTTTGATGAAGATATATTAGAAGTAGAGGAAGTTGAGTTGGTAGAAAGTTAGAAAATGTACTTCGATGGGGCTGTGAATGTGAACAGGAGTGGCTTAGGAGCTGTCATTATTTCTCCTGAGGGAGCCCTAATTCCTAGTCGCCATAAAATTAGACTTTGACTGTACCAACAATATCGCAGAATATAAGGCCTGCGTTAATGGATTACAAGAAGCAATAGCAATGAACATCAATAAACTCGAAGTCTACAGGGACTCAATAGCTTTAATCATCTACCAAGTGAAAGGCGAGTGGCAAACTCGAGACCCAAAGTTGATACCATATCAGAAATACTTGCTAAACGAGGAGTTTGAAGATATCTCTTTCTCACGCTTAAATAGAGACAAAAACTAGTTTGCCAATGCACTCGCCACTTTGGCAGTTATAGCAAAATTGAACCAAGAAAGCAGGGTTTCTCTGTCAATGTGGAATCAAGAAGTAAGCCAGCATATTGTTTGAATGTCGAACAAAATGACGAACAACCATGGTATGAGGACATTAAGTGATATATTTAGTCCCGACAATACCCAGATGGCATAGAAGAAAATGACAAGAAAACCATTAGGCAGACTCAATGGGTTTCTTTTTAAGCGGATTAGTATTGTACAAGAGAGGGTATGATGGAACTTTGCTTCGCTGTGTTGATAGCAAAGAAGCACGGTCAATCATGACAGAGGTACATAAAGGTATATGTGTAAGTCATGCCAATGGACACATGATGTCTTGCCAAATTCTTATATGTGGCTATTACTGGTCAACAATAGAGAAGGATTGCATCAGTTATTGTAGAAAATGCCATAAATGTCAGATTTATGCTGATCGCGTCAATGCTCTGCCATTCCCATTGCATAATATGATGGCACCGTGGCCATTTTCAATGTGGGGTTTGGATGTGATAGGACTCATTAATCCTAAAGCCTCTAACGGTCATCGTTTTATACTTGTTGCTATCGACTACTTTATGAAGTGGGTGGAAGTGGCCTCATACAGTATTACACAAAGAGTGTTTACTAAGTTTTTTAGGCTTAATATCATCTGTTGGTACAAACTGCCAGCTCGAATAATCACTGATAAAGCAGCCAATCTTAACAGGTCCAAAGTTCAAAAATTATATGAGCAGTTTAAGATTAAACACCACAATTCGGCACCGTACAGGCCCCAAATGAATGGATTAGTCAAAGCAGAAAACAAAAATATTAAAAAGATAATGGGAAAGATGGGGGTGACTTACAAAGATTGGCATGAGATGCTCCCGTACGCACTTTACATGTATCACACATATATGAGATCGTCAACTGGGGCAACTCCATATTCCTTGGTTTATGGCATGGAAGCAGTAACACCTATTGAAGTGGAAATCCCCTCTCTCAGGGTACTCATGGAAGCACAGTTAGAAGATGCTGAATGGGTCAGAGTCTGTTATGAACAACTGAATATGATAGAGGAAAAATGCCTCGCCGCTATCTGCCATGTTCAACTCTACCAAAAGAGGATGGCGCGAGCATTCAATAAGAAGGTCTGACCTAGGGAATTTCAAGTGGGGGACCTAGTAGTTCAGAAAATACTGCCTAATCAAGAGGATACTAAAGGAAAATGGGCACCAATGTATGATGGGCCTTATATTGTCAAGTAAGCATTTACTGGTGGAGCTTTAATTCTCACCGATATGGATAGACAAGAACTGGTGAGGCAAGTAATTCAAATGCAGTGAAATGCTATTATGCATAAAAAAAATGAGGCAGTTATACCAAAGTGCAATAATCAAAAGAAATGAGAAAAGCTCAAAGAAGAATTGAAGCTAAAATATAAGAATCTGAGGGGTGAAGAGAGTTCTAAGGTTTCACCGACAGCAGTGGTCTATTTTCTAAAGAATGATACGATACATGTGTTCATAGTAATGTGAGAATCATTATTGAAGGATACAAGAAACTTCAAACTGGGGCAAAATTTCATTGTCATTCATTATGCCAGTTTTCTTTCTTGCAAATTTTGATGTTATATCGGAATTTGAATCTTAATTGTTTTAGTCAAGACTTGTATTTCCATCATCTGTGTAGGGACTCTATGGTCCCTATTACGTTTATATATTTATTTCAATAAATGAAGTTTATTCATTCAATAAATTTCAATTTTTGGTTCATTCTATGGATAAAACATGAGGGGAAATAACAAAAAGGCTAAATTAAAATATTGCTCCATAATGCTCTACTGTGGGTCAGCGGGCATTATGATCAAAGAGGCAATCATACCAAAAATGTTGAACCAACAAAGCATGTGGAATCCAGGGCTGTTTAAAGACAAGAAGTACGATAATCGGCCATTATGTCCGCAGCAGGGGACAGTTATATCACTAGGTGATTCAATGTCATACTTGCGTGAGGGAAGACAATAGGTTAGTGGGTGAAAGAACGCTTAGACTGGTCCTTTTCCTTGAAGAGGTACAAAACTTTTCAAAAAAAAAAAAAGTGTATGGAAAAATAAGTAAATAAAATAAATACATATATATAAAATCTTCGGCATCGAAGTTTACCCCATGATTTGTTTCAAAATACCCAGCAGCAAGTTTTATTCCTACCTGATTCTCAAAATTTTAATGTGTACGTCGATTTTTTTATACCAATTTCAATTATTTAGTACGACGAATTATGCTGTACTAAATTTCAAAATTTTACTGTGTACGTCAATCCTCTCGTACTAGTTTTCAGGTTATTTAATATGATGAAAATATTTCATATTAAATTCCCAAATTTTACTGTGTACGTCAATTCTTTTGTACCAGTTTCAGCTATTTAGTACGACGAATTATTCTGTATGAAATTTCAAAATTTCACTGTGTACGCCAATTTTTTCGTACTAGTTTCAGATTTTCTAGTTTGATAAAAATATTTCATACTAAACTCTCAAAATTTTACTGTGTACGTTAATCCTCTCGTACCAGATTCTAGGTTATTTAATATGATGAAAATATTCCATATTAAATTCCTAAATTTTACAGTTTCAGTTATTTAGTACAACAAATTATTCCATGCTAAATTTCAAAACTTCGCTATGTAAGCCAATTCTTTCGTACCAGTTTCAGTTTTTTTTTAGTATGATGAAAATATTCCATACTAAACTCTCAAATTTTTACTGTGTATGTCAATCCTCTCGTACCAGTTTTCGAGTTATTTAATATGATGAAAATATTCCATATTAAATTCCCAAACTTCGCTGTGTACGTCAATTCTTCTGTACCAGTTTTCTAGGTTATTTAGTATGATGGAAATATTCCATACTAAATTCCTAACTTGCTTATTCGCAATTCTCCATGGCCTCAACCAAGGCGTCCCTTACCATTTTAATGTGCTCCTAGACAAAATATGTGTTTTGTCTTTACTTGTTCTTTATAGGTGAATTTGACACATCGTTGATCTTTCATCTTTCCCCATCAAGAAACAAGTAAAGAGGGGTAACTGTAAATACTCAATTTTATCCAATTTTATTTTTTTTATTTTTGTTTATTTTTGTTTGTTTAATTTATTATTTCTTCTTATTTGAAAAAATATGTACCAAAAAAAATTAAATTTAAATTTAAAACAAACAAAAGAAAAATATAATAATAAGAAAAATATATAATAATAAAGAAAAAAACAAAACAAAATAATAAAAGAAAAAAGAAGCAAAAAAAGAAGAAGAAAGAAGAAGCCCAATCAACAAAAATGGGAAGGTCCAGCACAAACCGGACCAGCCAAGGTCCAGCCCAAAGCAGACTAGCCCAGGTCCCTAATAACCCAATCCACCAACCCGGAACCCTTTTAACATAGCCCGATTCCCCTTAAAACTATAATTTCCCAATTTGTTCCTTTGCTCTTCACCCCTCGCGTCCCTCTGCTCCTCTAACCTAGCAATTTGTTCCTATTTTCTCTGCCCCTCAAGTCCCTGTCCATTTCCTCTTACTGGATACCTGCAGCAACTGTTCCCTTGCTCCGATTTGTCCTATTTTCGGCAGCGTCTATTACTCTACACCTTTGTACCACGCCATCCATGTTCCTGCCATGGCCGCACCTGTCCTCACCCTAGCCTCCTGCTCTTCACTATGATCATTTACAGCTACTCAATGGCTCTGTACCAACCACGCGTAACAAACCTTCCTGCGTTGGCGGCCTGGGATCAGTTGGTCAGCTGAGATCAAGGGATCCATTCTAGAAAGTTGCCAGGAGGTGGGGTATCTTCGGGGATTATAAATAAAGACTGAGAGATCAGAAATGAGGGTAAGTAAAAAATCAAAAAACCAAGAAGAGGGGAGAACCGAAGGATTTCTGGAAGGAAGAGGCAATTTTGAACATAGAGGGTAACACGAAAGGAGTCTTTGAGCTTTAGAGGCTCAGATTGTAGGTGTTTTCTCTCTTTGCGAGGGCTTACCAATTGTGACTCTTGTTTTTTATTTGTAGGATGATAGGATTATATTTTCTGGCATTGTAAATTGGTAAACAAAAAAGGTAATTTATGCTGGCAACTTAATGTTTTGAATTGATTTTAACTCCATTTTTAATTCCTAATTTAGAAAACCAATGTTTAAAAGTTATTCCTAACACTTGACCTGCTAATCTAGGTACAATTTGGACTCTGGCTTTCGATATTGTGCATCTGATAATTCAAATTTGAATTATTTATAGTTCTTAATCATGTTATTGCAAACTGGGTTCTATCTCAGTTCAAGAAGAACTTGATTTCTCTCCTTAGTTTAAACTGATCCTGGTGCACGTTTGCATGTCATACTATTTTTTTTTAGCTTCATTCACTGTTAAGCATTGTTTTCATGGATTAAATAGGCCTTGTTCAATCAAAAGTGGTGATGTTTCCTAGTATGAAGTTGAGATTTAATGGACGAAAAGAGAGTTTCCTCTATCTCATACTATCTGTTAAATGTCAATTCACAGAAGCAAAACTTTCTCATAAGCTATATTTCATTAACAGGCAGGTTAGTTTAATTTGAAAGATTGGCCTGGTTGTATCTGCTAATGGCAAACATTTCAAGGTTAATTCATTGGGAAAGGCTCATAGGCTGTAGAGTTCAATAAATTCTCGATGGAGGGTTTGTTTTGTGCTTGAATGAAGGTTATACTCATTAGGTAATATTAATTTGAGGAAAATGTCTACATTGCCAAAAAGAAAATATAGTATCTTTTGGTCCCATTCTGTTTTAGTTTAAAAGTCAATATGGTACTTTTGATAATGAGAGTTTGGGTTCATGCTTTGATCTTTGAAAACTTGCTATTGATGGTCTGCTAGTTGGTGTTTGTAGAGTTTATTGGTTACCCTATTTGAAAAATGCCTAGGATCCAAGAGAAGTTAGGTCGTTTCTAAGGTAGGGATTAGGGCCTAATTGATTGGTTTTATAAATAGGATCCCTAATAGGCCAAGGCCAAAAAAAAAAAAAAAAGCTAATTTATTGTCCTTAAAAAATGGGTCCAAGGCCCAAAGCCTTTTAACTCCAAAATATAAAGGAATTTCAAATTGAGTTATATGACCCAATCAAATTAAAAGGGGTTTCAAAGGCCCATAGAATTAATTTTAACAGTAAGCCTCAAAATTTGTTTTCATCCTAGTTAGATGGAAAAAAAAGGGTTTCAAAAGGCTCAATTAAAGTAAGGGTCCAATGTGTATAAATCAGTTCTGAAATTTGAATTTTGACTACAATTTTGTAGAAATTAGAATTTTGACTCAATATTTTTCAAATTTTGATTTTTATCCTTAATATTTTTCAAAATTTGATCTTTATCCCTAATATTTTTCAAAATTTCAATTTTGACCCCAATATTTTTCAAAATTTAAAATTTGACCCCAATACTTTTCAAAATCCAAATTTTGACCCCAATACTTTTCAAAATTCAAAATTTGACCATAATATTTTCAAAATTCCAATTCTGACCTTTATACTTCCAAAAAAGTCCAAGCTTGGCCCCTAATATTTCAGAAAAGACATTTTGACCCCCAGACTTTACAAATTACAGTTTTTACCCAAGGTTTCTAAAAGATTTTGGATTTCAACATAAAAATTCCTAAATCCTCTCAAACATTATGTGGGGAAATATTCTTCCATTTTGTTTAAGCTTTATGTGAAAATTTATTTCCTATACTGTCTTCTTTCCTTTGAACATTATGTGGGGAAATACTCTCCCATTATGTTTAAACTTTATGTGGAAATCCAATTCCCATGTGGTCTCCATTTCTTTGAACATTATCTAGGGAAATACTCTCCCATTCTGTTTAAGCTTTACATGAAAATTTATTTTCCCATAATGTCTTTATTTTTTTCAAGCATTATGTAGGGAATTAATCTCTCATTTTGTTAGACTCTATGTGGAAACCCAATTTCCCATATTGTCTTAATCCTATCCTTAGGCAAATTTTAATCAAATTAATCCAAACTACGTGGATCTAGATTCCTTAAAGATATGTAGGCACTTATACGATAAGATAGGTCCAATTCTCTCATTTCCTTATTTTTTTCTCTAAAAATTAAAATAATAAAAAGGGGTAATTTAAATAATAATTTTAAGCACAAATGATTTAGGGTAACCATCCTTAAGGATGGACGTTGTGGGGTACCTAACACCTTCCCCACACGTAATTAGACTTCCGAACCCATCCTCTAGTTCCAAGGGCCAATATTCGATTTTTAAAGGATCCTAATTATCCTTATAATTAATTAGTGGCGACTCATTTTTTATCTCTGTTATTTTTTCCTCGTCGCCTTAAGGTCGTGATAGTGCCTTTTTCTTGGTTGTCACAATAGGAAAAAAAGGTGGTTACCTTTAGCTTAGTACCTCAAGTATAGAGTGCCTTTTAATTAAGAATGGTTTTCTATAAGAAGGATGAGCATTGGGGAAATTAAAGGTACTACGCACAAAGTCATTTACCCACAAAGGTTTTATAATAGTCAAGATATTTGAAGAGATTTGGTACTTGCTAAAGTGAATATTAATTTAGGGTATCTTATATTCTTTTTTATCTTAGAGTTAGATATATATATAAGATTTTAATTATTATATAAGTATCACGCCCCAAGTCAAATCAGGTGATCGACATAGGAATGCTATCATGTGGGTAACATCCTACAACCTTAGCATATCTAGATACATTTCTACTTCTGACCCATCAGATTAAGCAAATGCATAATAACATTTTGATGATACAATATAAGTCTCTAGTCCAACTGTCCACAACATTAAACCTTGCTCCATTTGTCATCCACCAAATTCTTTAAAAAACCTAGTGAGAAAATAAAGGGAGTGAGTCATAAGTTTAGTGAATGGGAAGAATTTCATGTACTTATAGATACAATCACCATAAAACTCAATAAAATTGTAAGTTTTGATAAATAATTCCTGAACTTGCATATATGTAAACAAAGGTGAATAATGCATATTCTGGTATAAAGAAAATTTACATGCCTTTGAAATACTTATAATATTTATAGACACATAGGTACAGAATTTCAAATGAGTCAGATAGAACTCAAATCAGTATCGTATTGTTATCAAAACAAAAATCATATTATATCTAACAATAAATCGGATCGAACTCATGTCACTATTACAATCCGATCAAAACAGAGTTTAAATTATATAGTAGTAAAATTTTTAGCAGGATAAAATACTCGTAAAATATGTTTACAGAAATTAAATGTAAATCAAGGGGATGGATCCAAAGCCTCTTCACATAAGGAACTCTATTAGATACAAATAATAGATATCATATATTCACTTCGGAGCAGAGCTACCTGTTAGATATGGATAACAGAATATAGACATATAGAGCAGTGCTCTTTTGATATATAGATAACATATATTCAGAACAAAGCTTTTTATCAAATTCAGATTTAGATATCAGATTTAGAGCATAGCTCTTTATCATATATAGATAACAGATATTCAAAACAAAGCTCTTTTAAATACAGATAATAGATATTTAGAGCAAAGCTCATTATCATATTCAGAATCAAATATCAGATTTAGTGTATAGCTCTTTATCATACATAGATACAGATATTCAATTAAGAATAGAGCTCTCTATGGAAGTAGCTAAAGGATCCACCCAAAACAATTTTCATGCATTTATATAAAATAGTTTAACATTTAAAAGAATTTTAATAAAATAAGTATATTATATCACAAAAATAGATTTTATCGAAAACTCATTTAAAATATGGTAGATCAAAATTAAATCATAAGAGAAAAACACCAAATAAAAGAATAATGACTAATCATAAAATGATAGAAGGTTAATCCAATTCCCAATTCAATTTAAGATCTCAAAGCAAATATCATAGATTATTTAGTTGAACGTTCATATAATTGTAAGACTTTCATATTTAATAAATTAAAATAACAAAGCAAGAAATCATATAGATAACTTGTAATGGAAGGTAGAGAAAACCCACTTACCTTGCTAGCTTTGGAACCTAGCACACCATACCACTAATCAACGTTGCTCTTCACCTTTGGAGGTAAGAAGCCAAGTAACAATTGTTATTATGTCTATGTACCTTGCTGGCATGCTCATACAGATCAATCCTATAAAAATGGTTGATTGGTAAATCAAAAGGACAAAGAAGTGTCACAATAGGATTTCAAACAGGGTGAATAAAATCTAGAGCACATTATGAAATTATCTTACTAATTTCATGACAAATCCCATGGATTCATTTTTTTTTTCTTACTTGAATGACCTAGGGACAATAAACATCCTAGCACAACTTTCAATGGATATTGCAAAGCAAATCATATAATTAGTTGTGTCTAAAAAGTTTAAATACGCAAGAGTCCCAAAATAATGTGAGCTAGAATATTATTTTTCTTCGTATAAATTTACTTGTGTCCCCAAAGTAGTCCCTAAGTGTTGGGCCATTTGATTTGAATCCTTCTGTTTTTAGTTGTTCAAAGGAAATAAGCTCAAAGTCTCAACCACCAAATATTAATAGATTAATTAGATTTCTTATTTGACCAAAATCCTTACACATAATACATATCATCCAAAAAATATCATTAAAAAAACAAAAGACATTAAGAGTGCTATGAGAAGCAACAAGTCCACTACTAAATGCATCACCATTTTAATTCAGAAATCAAGGAAGTAATAGAACAAAATTTACAAATAGCATTTTAATCAAGTTGATCTTTCCAAAAATTTATATACTTCATCAAACCTCAATTATCATCACTTCTAGAGATATCCCATTAACAAGATTAGCAGCATTTTCGTTCAACAAAAATCTACAACAAAAATTGTGCAGAACGGAACAATACCAGGAAAAGAAAAGCTGAGTGAAGCCTCAAATAATTGGCCCAAAAACTTCTCTAGAACCTTTTAGAATTTTTTTTTTTGGAGAGAAAATCATATACTCTGGAACAAAATGGAACCAAGCATGTGGCTGAGAAGTGGCCAAGAAGCTAAAATGGTCCAAAATATCTAGATATTTTCTTTGCTAATGATCTAGTAAAAAGCCATGTGTTTCTTCTGAAAAGTTACGTGGGTTTCTATATAAAGATTCTTTTAACTTTTATTAGTTTTTCTTATTTGCTCTGCTGCCATAAACTTACTGATATAGGAGCTCCCTTGAAGTGTCTTATGAAGCCACGTAGCATCTTTAAAAATATCTAAGGAGGTCTTATAAAATTAATCAAAATAGTTTTGATTTCATACAACTTTCTTTTAAAACTATCACTGCATTTAAATATCATTTTCTTAATTACCATAATATTAAAACTTTTAAAATGGCCATTACAATAAGATCAATCCATCTAACTCTATTAAAAGTATAAGACTGAAATACTAAAATAATAACCCATTTTTTAAAAAATATTTTAGGTTGATGGTAGTAAATCCTAGCCACAAGTATGAAATGCTATACTTCTTATTTAGTTTGGGTTGTCCATTATTATTATTATTGGCTGGAGTCTAGAGGTGTTTTTCCTTTTATACTATCAACATTTTACTAGAAACCACATGAGTTATGATGACATGACTTAGAATAAGCATTACACATGTTGCTTTTGTTTACATTTGATTATAAACCACATGAGTTACGATGAAATGACTTAGAACAAGCAATACACATATTGCTTTAGTTTGGTGTTTGTTTAAGAGTGGTGGGCCATGATTGAATGTGCTTAGAGATGCCATGAGGTTATTACAAGGACAAGGTTGAAAGTTGTAATACTAGGTGCCATGGTCAAAAAAGTCACACACAAAAAAAGTCTAATTGGCATGTTATGCTATGATGTTGAAGTCCATTGAATGAATTGGGAGAGCTCTAATATAGAAAAATAGGTTAATTAGTTTGTATCCTGTGTTTAACTTGAAAGAACACAAATAATTCAATAATTGTCACAATTTTATAGGTACAGCATTGAAGTTTCCCACTTTTACAATGTATTACCTTTCTGATCACTTTCACATCCCATGTTAAAGTTGTGGTCGAAATTCCTGCAACTTATAATTATAGTAGTAACGTTTGGCAGCTTTCCATTTATGTGTTCCTATATTTTGTGGAAAATAAGAATATTATGAAGAAATAAGGAGGGAATTGAAATCATAGGTGAGAGTCTGAGACAAGACAATTAGAGAGGATCCAACGGAACCATAAAGTGATGTTGCTTTTTTTGTTTTGTAAATAAGAGCATGTGGGCCATACTTTTGTCTACTCTTATTATGCTATGCTTCTTAATACAACTCAAGTTGATATACAAGTGCTACACTTTAGTTACAAAAGAGATAGAGAAGCGAGAAAACTCTCCAAAGCTCTATCACCATCTACATCACTCTTCGCAAGAAATAAGTTTATTTTTTGAGCTTTTTGGTTTGTTGCTGTTAATTTATAATATAATAGCAAATGGGCAACCCAAACACAATCTATTCCATTTTGATTTTGAATTCCCATAAACATAAATGGTTATACTCCAAATATTTACCTATGTTTATCATACTGCACTTGGCAAGTTCAATGAAGTTTGAAAGTTATAGTGTTCTTTATAGATTGTTATATGAAGCACATGTGGCTATGTGGGTCACATTAGTACTTAATTTCTATTTATCACATTATTGTACTTTTTGATTCTTTTTTGGCCTCACTATTATTGTTTTCTTTCAATTCAAACATAATAATATCACTTTCACAATTGTTGGAGACACAAATTGTAGATCACTTGATATAAGTTTTAGAGGAGAGATCACAAATGATTGGCCTTGGTTATCATGATATGAAGTAGTTGCTTGTGAAGGAGGAAAAACTCTAAAGCTTTAACTGGAATTATGTATATATAAGAGGTGATTCATGGAAGGTATTAGTTGAAGATATGATTGGAATTATGTAAGGCTTGAGCTTAGCAGTGAAGCTATTTAATTCCATTTATGGTTAAGGAATAGTTTGGCTTAATTATCAAAGTTAAAACTTGTGTTAATAGAATTATGAAAAGTTTTCTTATGAGTGGTGCTTATTTGAGTATGCATGTCACATGATTGGTGAAGCCCATGCAACAACACAAATTAAAACCATTTTTAATGTAATAAATACAATCAAAGGACAAGAGGAATTCCATGATCCATTTACAACCATAGCCACAAATTCTAATGCTACAATCACATTTAGGGGTTAAAGTGATGCTTTGTTTTTGTCATTACTTCATTTTATGTTACTTAATGTTAGAAGGCTACAATTCTTAAAAGTTAAAGTCCATATCCACAATTAGAATTAGAATGTGTTGATATAGGATGCATTGATAAAGGACTTATTATCAAAGTTACTTCATTTTATTGATGTTGTTGGGGATGTTTTAACGTCCTTTTTTATGAGGATGTTAAAAAGCTTGATGAAATTTTGTACTTGAAATTCTTTGATAGGTTTGTCTAATTTTTACTACATACCCATGGATGTGCCTGCTCATCGTAAATGGATGGATAAACAGATTGAATCATAAATGACATTTGAATGATTAATTTGTTGATGGGGTGTATATATTTATCACATTTGCATGCGCACAAGAAAATTTAGTGAGTGAAGGAGGGATTAGGTGTCCTCGTAGGAAATACAAATGTAGGAGATACAAAGTGCCCAATAAAGTGACTGTTGATTTACTGCGTAAAGGGTTTATGGATAATTAATACTATTGGACTATTCATGGGGAATAAATGGCACCTATCCATCTAGTAGTAGTAGAAAATGATTACTTTGTCCCCAGTGGACAAAGAGAATACTATAATATTTACGAACAAATGGTGATTGATGCTGCTGGATCATCAATTATTGAAGAGCCTAACCTAGATGCACGAAGATTCTTTGATATGTTGGTAGCCATACAAGCTTTATTATGGGATAGGTGTCAGAGATATTCAGAGTTATTAATGGCAATTGATAGTCTGAGCCTGAACAGTGATCATAACATGATGGAGAGTTATTTTAATCGCATGGTAGATATAATGAGTGATGCAATACTGAGTGGTAATCAGATGCCTTTTAATTTTTATCATGCCAGAAAGTCAGTGGAAAAATTGGGCTTGGGTTGTTTAAACATTGATTGCTATTCTAACGGATGCATGTTGTATTGCAAGGATGATGAGATTGAAAGGAATTGAAAATTTTGTGGGATGGACCGTTACAAAATTTCCACTCGGAGGGGTATTGTTAAAGAAACCCCCTTAAAATAGATGTGATATTTTCTAATTGTTCCAAGGCTACAAAGACTTTATTCATCAATGGTTATTGCATGTCACATGAGATGGCACCAGGAGAATC
>JASKGM010000013.1:6213049-6225614 GCA_034509205.1 Ceratonia siliqua | reverse complement strand
CGCAAAATCAACTACAACACTATTTAGTATTTACTGCCACTCCACTCGTAATTGTGTTCCCGATTTTGCCCTCACAACTCAACACAGATCCCGGGCACCGCTCCTCACACGCGTTGCACGTTTCATCTGCACGCGCCCCTTACTGTTTCTTTTTCTCTCACTTAAAACACGCACCGCACGCCCCGTTCGTGCCAAACTCCAAACACGCTCGTCCCTCCACACACGAGCGACAGCCACCGGGGGACTTCGCATGCTTCACTCACACGCTTATCCATTGCCGGCCGGACCTTGCCTGTTTCCCGCCGGAGATTCACCGACGCCGTCGTATTATCTTCTGATTTCGATCTTTCTCGATCCCGGCGCTTCACAGTTAATCCTCGCCGGACCACCGGCCCGGTCGCCGGAAATTTGGTATACTTATTTCTCGATGGTCGACGGAGTCGTTAGAGTTAGGAGAGGGGAAGACGGATCTGCAGTGATTTTGTTCAACGAACTACGATTTCGAGCAGGAAGGTAAGTTCGAGCTGGAAGTTATGAATATAAGCACTTTTCAGATTTTCTGTAGGCTAAAGCTCTAGTCTTGGACGACAATTAAGCTTAAAAATTGTGCTCCTGGTTGAAGCAGATGAAGTAGAAAGCTCCTGCAATTTTCTCCTGGAGAGTACTGAAATTTTGCTTTGAACTATAATCTTGAGTTTTTTCTTCCAAGATGAGAACGAAATTAAGTCAATTGAGCTCCTGGAAACGTTAGAACACGAAATACAGTGAATTGAGTGTAGTTTTTGTGCTTTTGATCGCGAGAATATGAAGTTTAAGGCTTTTTGTTGTTACTATGAGGGCTTAAAATGATGTTTAGATGCTATTATGTTCACTAATATCATCATACAATTGGCATGAAGTTCTGATTATGCTTTTGTTTGTCGCAGCCTTTGAAATTCGAACTCACTTGGCTTTACTGTTTGGAAATGGAAACCATTCATAAACTTTGATGGCATTGGCAATTAACAAATCACTAGATTAGTATTTAAGTGAATTGAAGGTTCAGACAAGAAATTATGGCAACTGATATGCAGAAGCTGATTGGAACAAGTGAAGATGATGAGGAAGAAATGGAAATGGATGTGAAAGAAGAGGATGATGATGATGAAGAGAATGAAGGTAATCATGGTGCTGCTCCAGAGATGCTAGAGATTGATGGTAAGGTGGCAACTGCTAGTGGTAACAATAGCTTTCAACAGCAACAGCAATTCCAAGAACAAGTAAGCACCCCAGGTGGAGGTAATCGACGGTGTAGACCGCTAGAAGAGAAAGAGAGAACAAAGCTAAGAGAGCGGCATCGAAGGGCTATAACTGCAAGGATCTTGGCAGGGCTCCGGAGGCATGGCAACTACAATCTTAGAGTTAGAGCTGACATAAATGATGTCATTGCTGCTCTAGCAAGAGAAGCTGGATGGATGGTTCTTCCAGATGGCACTACTTTTCCATCAAGATCTCAGGTACTTATCTGTCAAGACTGAAGTAAGATAGTTTGGAGTTGGATCTCAAAAACTATGACCTTATGCCCATTTATCTTGATACGTGTCAAATTTTGGATAAAAATGGAGCTTAACATGGCTTTCATACTGGCTTATCTTAGATTTTCTATTCATGGTAGTACTTGACTTACTCAAATTAAGTAACTATTTGGTATGTCAAATATCTTATTGCTGTTGTTTGTACCAGAAAATCTGAAATCTGACAAATCTCAGAAAAATACCCAAACGGGAACTTTTTCTTCTCAACCTTACAGGGTCAGAGGCCAGCTGGTGGTGCTTCTACAGCGGTGACTTCATCATCTTCCCATATGGCTTCACAGCAGACTACCCCTGCTTCCCTCAAGGGACTCACTTCTGGCTATAGGAGCTCATTGGAGTATAATGCATCTCGAATGAAAGGTGTTTTTATGCCAACTCCATCACCTTATGATCTATCCTCAGGTTCCCAGTCACAAACTTCATCGATGGTGGGGGGTGGAGAAGAACAAAGAGACAATCATCCTCTCATTGGCGGTTCAATGGATAGTGTTGATGAGAAGCAGGTATAATGACTAAGCCATTTGGTATTTATGTGGCAAATATATTAATTTCCTCTAGAAGTAACTTTTTTCCCGTTGCTGTGATAGCTTGACTAGTGATTTCATGATTAGTCATAGTTCTATTAGTCCCCTAATTCATCATGTATGCATGTTGAGAGGCAGAACATATTAAATGAGAATGGCCCTTAATGAATACAAACTCAGAACCTAATATTGTACTTGCTTGTGAATATTTTTGTTGTTGCCTCCGTTGTGACAATCTATATATCTATCTATATATATACTTTCTTTGACTTTTTCTGTTTGATCTGAATAGCTTGAAATGATAGCCTGAGATGTATAATATAAAGGGCATATTCATCCTTTTTATTTTGTATATAATTCCATTTTGGTATCTTGAGGAAGTAATTTTCTGGCACTGTTTCAATAACTTATTCTCCTTTCCAGATTGTTGACATGCCCCACAGATTACCAGAGCGTGATTTTGCTGGTACCCCTTATGTTCCAGTTTATGTGATGCTACCGGTGAGCTATTATTTTACCGTACTTTGTCTTATTATTTTATTGAAGTTATGTCTCTTGGTTTCTTACAGCTGACTACTTTGTATCTAAATTATCTAAATATGCTTGTTAGTGAGTGGTTCTACATGTTCTGAGTATAGTGTTCTGGAAGTTTTTATTGATGTAATTGATCTAATATATATGTATAATATTTTTTTTATGTTCATATGTTCCCTTAGGCTATTCTAGATGCCAAAGGTTGATTTTAACATTCCGTCATATTCTCACTCTGTTGGTAGCAGTTGGGTGTCATTAATATGAAGTGTGAGCTTATTGATCCGGATGGTCTACTAAAGCAGCTCAGGGTATTGAAATCAATACATGTTGATGGTGTTATGGTAGACTGCTGGTGGGGAATAGTGGAGGCACATGTTCCACAAGAGTATAATTGGAATGGTTACAAGAGACTCTTTCAGATGGTGCGGGGGCTTAAACTTAAGTTGCAGGTGAGTTTCATAAGATACTTCTATCTGTAATTCAATCTGGTTTTGCTTATGACTTGTTCTGTTGACACTTGGCCAGGTTGTGATGTCTTTTCATGAATGTGGAGGCAATTTTGGTGATGATGTTTGTATTCCAGTACCCCACTGGGTTGCTGAAATTAGTCGGAGCAATCCTGACATTTTTTTCACTGATAGAGAAGGAAGGCACAACCCCGAATGTCTATCTTGGGGAATAGATAAGGAACGGGTTTTAAGAGGTAGGACTGCTGTTGAGGTAAGAATGACATTATAGTCGTTATTATTATTATTCTTGGATACAATTAGTAAGAAATGACTTTTGATATATGATACATGACAAAGCCATATGTATATACAGAAAGTTTCACTTGAAGTAATTATAAAACCTTTCCACGGAGAGTTTCTATTCATCCTTTATACATAATTGTCTTAAGTCACCATTTTCTCAAATGAATATATTTGAATAATTTTCAGATGTTTTCTGTGGAGGGGAGGAGGGAGGCAGAATTTGCATTTTAAGCTGTACTGATATTAAACTAAAGCATGTAATTTTGCATGTTGTACATTGTTGTAGGTTTATTTTGACTTCATGAGAAGCTTCCGGGTGGAGTTTGATGAGTATTTTGAGGATGGTATTATCTCCATGATTGAAGTTGGACTGGGTCCATGTGGGGAGCTAAGATACCCATCTTGTCCTGTAAAGCATGGTTGGAGATATCCTGGTATTGGTGAATTCCAGGTAATCATTTTCTTAAAAGTATCGTAGTTTGAGTTATTTAAGTCTGCCAACTTAAGAGATTTGGTTTTTCATCAACACACATGCTGTCTTTGCTCTTCCACACACATGCTGTCTCTGCTCTTCCAGTTCATGCACATTATATGAAGATACTTCGACACCAATTCTAATATAGTGATTCTGAGTCTACTATATCCTGTAGAGAATATTAATCTTCATTATGCTTGTGTCACATTGATATTTTGAAGTGTTTCAATAAAAAAGAAACAATGAAGTGGAAACAACCTGCCTCCCCAAATTTCTTTTCTCATAACTGAGAGAAGAAAGAGTTTTGTGGTCACTAAGTGGGTGAAAAACAATCAGTAGAGTTCAAGGATACAGGTTATTTGAGCATAGACCTGAACTTTCAAATAAATCATAAATTCTGAGAATCTGCCATTACTGTGACATTTTGTTTTGTTAAAATTACTTTTTGTTTCCCTTGGCTGAGAAGATCATTTACATTATGAATAAGTGGAAATTACATAGAGAAATTGAATCATTAGATTGTAGATGTTAGCCTTGCCAATATAGAGGGGCTGGTCTTAAGTCAATTTTCTTCACATTTTGGCAAAGTATTTTCTTTGTTTCTGTCTCCATTAACCAGTGAAGATTACAGGTTACGGAGCAGAAAAAACTGAACAATAGCTACATCTCCTTCTAGAAAGCAGTTTCTTATGCACATTTTTCCACAACCTGCTCTTAAATGGGTGATAGCAAGTTCCATACTTAAGAATGCCTCTCTTCACCTCAAATATCTTTCTTTCTGTAAATTCTTTCAAGTAAGCAAATCCTCATTCCTTAGGCATAGACTTGTCATGTGATTCCCTAACATATTCATCTTCCACTGCAAAAACTTGTTCTTTGTGGCTAAATCAAAAACTAGTTGTACTGGATTTGAAGTCCGTAAACCACTATTCTCCCTCAAAGCTTTGTTTATCAGCTGCAAATTTACCGCACCAAATTTCAAGTGCAAAGAGTAAATTATCTTCTAAAGATATAATATTATCAAATGTGCTTTATTTTACACCAAATCTTGTTAAGCTAATTGCTATACTTTTTTTCCTTGCTTGTTTGACTTTTTTCATAGGCCTGGGGTCTCCTTTTAACTTTTATTGATATATAGTGAGAACTTTTAGTTTGTCGGTGTTAGACCTTGAATAATAACAGAAAGATAAACAGAGAAGATGAATACTAGTTTTTTTCTGGCATATGCTGTATTTTTTATCTTCTCCAGTTATCATTGCTGCCATCCTTTTGCCATTGCATATACCTTAGATCTCATTTCCACTACTTTGCTTATCGCCGTTTTTCTCTGTGGGCAGTGCTATGATCAATATTTGTTGAAAAGTCTTAGGAAGGCAGCAGCAGCAAGGGGGCACCCTATCTGGGCTAGAGGACCAGATAACGCTGGTACCTATAGTTCTCAGCCACACGAAACAGGTTTCTTTTGTGATGGGGGTGATTATGATGGTTACTATGGCAGGTTCTTTCTTAGCTGGTACTCTCAGGTGTTAGTTGATCATGGAAACCGGGTACTTTCTCTGGCAAAATTAGCTTTTGAGGGAACCTGTATTGCTGCAAAGGTCAGTTACAGAAAAAGAAAATTGTAATTTGAAGATAATTTTGTCATTTAAACTTCAAAAAAACTTTCTTTTCTGCATTACAACCTGAATGATTTTGTCCTACTCCATAGGGATCTGCATAATTGTTGCAGTCCTCATCTTATATGGGCAATACAAGCCATGTCATCCTAATTATGAATCTAATTATTACATTAATACTGCATTAAGCTTCATTTCTTTCAAGAAAAAAAGCAAATTGTTGAAAATACTTTCTAAAGAAGTTTTTCAATTCAACCTATTTTCTTGGAAAACATTTTTTTGTTGATTTTTGTTTGAAGAAAAAGATACCCCTATAACTATATAATAAGCTATTTGTTCTTAAAAATGACTTTCCCTTGTATTAAGATTTGATTTGAGTTCTTGAAAATGTTTTTGTTACTGAAGGGTTTTTAATAAGTGACCAAGAAATATTTTCTATTGACTGCTAAACCTAATCTATATATTCTGCAACAACACGAAAAATAATGCATTTTCTGCACCAAGACTGAAAAATGAAAAAGAAAAAAAGAAAAGAAATCCTACAGTTATTTTCCATGAAATGAACACAACCAGTGTGTCCTATTTGACTATAGTTATTTATTTGAAGGTGGTTCTTTGTGTGTATATAAGGTGGGGATGGTTGTTCCCATTTCTTTGCTTACCAATTCCAGTTATCAGAAGATTCAGAACCATGGAAGGTATTTTATTCGTTGTAGCCTGATACAGTCTGCTATATTTTATTTTCTAAACAGCTGTCAGGTATTCACTGGTGGTACAAGACAGCCAGTCATGCTGCTGAATTAACTGCTGGGTTTTATAACCCATGCAATCGTGACGGATATGCTGCAATTATGGCAATGCTAAAGAACAATGGAGCAAGCTTAAACTTTGCTTGTGCTGACTTGCATACGTTGAACCAGCATGAGGACTTTACAGAGGCATTTGCAGATCCCGAGGGATTAGTCTGGCAAGTAAGTATCTAATCCTAGCTAGAGCTTTACTATCTTGTTCGTTTCCTATGTCATCAATTTCATTGGGAATAACTTGTAAGAATAAAATATTTGAAGCATGCCTGGTACTGTTTTAGAATTAAAGCTGTATACTCTAGAGTGTGCATCCTAATTGTGGATTGCAGGTGTTGAATGCTGCTTGGGATGTTTGCCGACCAGTTGCCAGTGAGAATGCACTTCCTTGCCTAAACAGAGTTGGCTATAATAAGATTTTGGATAATACAAAGCCCTTGAATGATCCAGATGGAAAGCATTTTACATCTTTTACTTACCTGAGGCTTAGTCCACTTCTTATGGAAAGACACAACTTCATAGAGTTTGAACGATTTGTCAAGAGAATGCATGGTAGGCCACAATTGCTGTTTGCAATGACCGCATTTCTCCTTATTTTCCCACAATCACCCTAATCATAACACAACAAAAATTTCAATTTAAAACCATGGTTTAGAATTATTTTTATCTATAATAGAAACAGAGAAATGTGAAATGAGTTTTAATATAAGTTAACAGAGGTGAAGGTGCCGAAGAAGTTTTCTATCATCTATGGCACTTTTGAATTATGGCAATGCACTTGGGTTACTGACTATGTCTTTTCACTGCAGGGGAAGCTGTTCTTGATCTCCAGGTATAGTGGACAGGAAAGAGAATCTGGTAGGTTTTGTAATATTTATAGCTTACCCTACAAAATGATTGGGGTAACCTGTTGCAGATTAGTAGAATAGGATTGTCATTTACCGTATGACGCATACTAGTTGGTAGTTAAGTTATTGAAGATCAGGATAAGCTATTTTTTTGGTCAAACTACTCATAGCGCAACCAGGATGTAAAATTTGTTCATACATGATGTTAGCATATTATTGAATGAACTCATTGAGTATCTATGTTAGCTACAACGCAATGATCTGCACCGTATAGTAACATTGGCATAAAAGACTGTAATGCGTGATCAATTGGATGGAACTAGAACTTAGTGCTAATCACCACTTGAAAACTAATTTCAAGTAAAAATGTTGCCAGCTATGAAGCATGGACGCTTCAAAAAAGGAGTTGCATTTGTGTTTGATATGTGTTGGGTATTTATATCAAACACAACACAATACTTTTATACACGAATATTTTAGATTTTGTTATGTCATGGTTTCCGTGTTAGTGTCCAATCTTTTTGGGTTGCTTGACATACACATGGTTTGTTCACTTGCATTGAAACCCTGTACTTCTAACGAAGAACATACCAAACTCTTCCTTGTGTAATAAACTGAAGGAAGTTGTAAATGACTGTGGTTCACAAACAAGGTAGTTGGTTCAGATGAAACCATGACCAGAATGCTCCTTCTGTTAAAGGCTATTATTCATTTGCCCATCTCCTGGCAGCATAAGTGAGACGCGGCACGAATGAACTGAGAAATAGAAGTATGGTCCAAATTTTTTTTTTTTTTTGGTTTTGGAGGATCCCTTTTTCTCTCACTTTGAAATAGGAAGCATGATCCAATATTTTGCTAGTTTATTTGCTTTATACTAATTTGCAATTGGAAAGCCTTTGGTGGCCTGCTTTTGGAAAGTACGTATACAGTGTGGATAGCTTGGAAAAAGATTTAGTCGACCATCAAGTAAGCAATCAAGGTCACGATTTAAAAAAAATGTATTTTAAAAAAATTATAAAAAATCATGTAAAATCCTACTGGTCATAACTTCTATGTTTTTTAAAAAAATTTCTTCTAATGTTTTTCATTAAATTTATTATATCCCAAATATTTTTATTCCTAAGGGGCATGTTGACATGGGTATTCCTAATATTAATTTGTGTAAATTATAATTATGTCTCTTAAAGGTATAAATCTTGCTAATTGGCAAGCAATTTCTTCTTCGAATGCCAAAGTTCATTTTGGAAAAAAAAAAAATAGGGCAACCTAGTCAAATTGACGCCCTTTGAGTTTTAAAAAGAAGGGGAACAATCTTCTAAATTTTTTCAAGATTTGATCCATACATGTCTTCTTCGGCCGAAGATCCATTCTTGTAATTTTAAGATCTAGATAGATTCCTGTTATGATGAACTAAGATAACTTACAAGAAAAGTTCGTGTAATTATAATCAATTTTGATAGGCTAAACCAATAAAAAATTGAAAATAATTATGTGTGGATGTTGGAGGAAGAGTCCACTAAAAATTACTTGATATGTATGATTGACTTAGTTACATCTTGCTCCGGTGAGAAAAAGGGATAAGAATAATGAATATAGAAAAGCCAGAAAAGAGGTTCTGTGCTTCTGAACCCATAGCCCAAACGAACTTAATCAACAGAATCTTTCTTCACTGGATAGCCCTTTTCTAAATTCCCTTTGGGACAGAATGTGAACCTTTGGGCAGTAGGCAAATTAATCACAACTACGATCTCTCCGTGCTATTTTTGTATTTTAGAAATGAGTGATGTTTAAATATATAATTTGCTTAGTTGTCTATGGGGTGAATAAAAAAAAGTATATTTTTCTTAAAATTTAAAACATTTATGCAGAGCAGTGGCAAGTGGCCAACCGCCAAAATAATGAATTATCATATTGATCGTACTTCCTATAAACAAAAGTAATAGAGAAAATTAAATAAAAAATTGTTGATAAAGAAAATAAATATTAAGCTCCAAGACCCCACATATCATTCATGTGTATTATAATGATGTTTAAGCCAGAGATTAACAAACAATGCTTTGTCAATCAATAAGTTGAAGCATATGATCATTGATCAGCAGGCAATGAGCATGAAAATCATAATGCAAACCTTTGCTCATAAATCATCCCACCAAGCCTCCTTTATTTATCACCTAATCAAATTTGAGACATTGAGAAAAAATGCATTTCTAGATGCATTATTTGTTTTATAATTAATTTTATTTTGCTTTCCTGCTTTTGCTTTTGTTAAGTATGACTCTAATTTTGTGATCCTAAAAATTAAGAAGCTAAGATGACATTTGACTGACCCTTGTTTGCATTTATGTCTTGAATTGAGATTCTTTATATAAGTTTTGTAACAAGGAATCAAGGATATAGCTCAGATGGCACAAACTCATGCACACTAGAAGGCATCTGCTTCCATTTTGCACCTTTCAATTCATTTGACTCCCATACTTGTGGCCAAGCATAGGAAATTTTTTTTTAATTACAAAACGGCAGGGATGATTAAATTTAATATTTTTAGTAATTATTCAAATTTTTTATCCTGAGACCACACCTAATAGCTTATATGCAAAGAAAGGGTTTATTCTTTAGTTGATTAAAAAAAAAAAGAAGAAATAAGAGAACACAGAGTTGCTTGTGGAAAGTAATATAGAAAAATCTAGGCATTAAATAAGTATCTTACTAATTATGCAATAACTGTTGCAGCTATAGGAGTTCTATACACATCATTAAATGCTATGCACATCAAACCGAAGAGCAAAAGAATAAAATACAATATTCTCCATTTGCAGTTGGAAACCCCAACCGTATATCTTTCATCATACGACTAGCACCTGAACAAGCTCCTCCTCCTAACTTATCTAAACCTTACCCAGTTTTGTTTTCCTTCACTCTTAAAACACTGGAAAATACAAACTCCGCAACTTAATATGCACGCTTGAAGACCAGCAAGGTCTTTTGGTCACTATTTATTTTATGTAGCAGTTTGATAACTCAGAAAGCACCATAAATTCCAGCACTGGTCGACCAAAAGAGAATCCGATAAGAATTTTATAGTCACTTATGTTGTACGAGTTTGAATCTCTCTAATATCAGGAGTCCATGTTAGTGATCAATCTTTCATTCCTTAGTACCCAATCATCTGGGTGGGCCTATGCTTTTCTCTCCATAAGCCTTCCTCCTACGCTGATCCCTATGCCAGAATGCTGGACAAAGGTACCATGAAATTGATAGATGTGGGTGTGGGATTGAAAGGAATGCCGGGCATGCCACTAGCGGTAATATTGTAGTAATTTATCTTCGTATAAAAAAGAAAAGACAAGAAAGCGCCATAAATGTAGGTCATATAACAAGCATATAATATTATTTTCAGTGTGATCCACCCACAGGGATGATGATGAATGAATTAAATTTCAGTTTTGTCACCAGTTACAGCTGAGCCTTGAGCAGCAAAATCTCTGACTGTGAAACCCACCTTTTCAAAGCTTCCTTTTTCATTGTTCTCTCTAAATTTCAAGTAGTCCAAGCACACAAATGGCTTGTACATCCTCTTTTTTCCTTCTTCAACCACTTCATCTGGTGCCAAGATCACCTTCTCATCCTCAAAGCACCAAAAGAAAGCCAAGGAAAATCTGTTCAGTGGCTGCTTCAAAACTACTCTGTGTTCTGAGGACCTTAATTTATCATTACTCCAAGCTTGCAGCATATCCCCTATGTTCACCACTAGGGTCCCCTCACGTGGGCTTATGTCTAACCATTTGCCTTCATTTGACCTCACCTGAAGCCCTCCTATTTCATCTTGATATAGGATAGTAATACAGCTCATATCAGTATGCAACCCAAGCCCCTCAACTTGATCTTTCAAACTTTCTGGAGCAGAATAATGGTTTATCCTCAAGTAACCATGGCAGTTCTTGAATTCAGAGTCATAATACTTGTTGTCAAAGCCATCCCCTAAGCTCATCAATACAGACTTCAGAATTTTCTCAGACAAATCTGCCATCTTACATCCATATTCTTGCAGTATCTCACTGTAGTCAAAACATAAAAAGAGAACTAAACTTAAGTTCAATCCAATAAGAGCAGAAAGAGAAAGAGGCATAGAATAGCAAAAAATGAAAGCTCAATGGGATAACAATGTGCTTTATACATTACCTGAATTTGGAATTCTGTTTGTCAAAGAGGATATCTGCAGAACTCTTAGCAGAAACATAGAAGTTGGGTCCATTAACTCGGAGGCTCTCAAAGAATGGAGAGGCAATAAAATGAGGGGTGTAAGATTTTACAGAGGAGAAAGGACCCAGTTTGAGTTTAGCATCAGAAGGGAGGCCGAAGAGGTATTTGGACAGTGAATGGAGCTGGCTGTAAAGATCTTTGGAGATTCCATGGTTGATTACATGGAAAAATCCCCAATCTTGGCAGGCTTCAGATAGAGATGATAGAGAAGATGGCTGTAATGGCTGAGAAATGTCTAAAATGGGAAGCTCAACATAAGTTTTGGACTTAGACATAATGTCTATTATGTGACGAAGGCTAGGTTTTGGGTTATTTAATATATAGAAGTTCGGTCAAAAGCTTAGAAGTGAAGAAGGGTAACTTAGGCAGGCAGACCTGAGATATATTATAGAGAAGACATTCTCTTATATATGTCAATTGCTTCCATCATAGGTATATAGGAGTAATGCTACTTATACAAGGTTTATTCACAAACTGCTAAGATACATTTGAATTCAAGCAGCTTCACCAAAACAAATTTCTGTTAAACTCATATGTAGCCATCTCAGCATTTTATGTATAGTTTGTGAATAAAATTTACCTAAATAGCATTACTTGATATTGCATAATGGAAAAAAGCAAAATTCAATTGGTGGTGCATGTGTAACGTGTCATTAGGATATAAGTGAATGATTGTATGAAACCTAATAATTTGTCTACACTGAATGATTGTGGGCGGTCATCTATCGATGACCTTGACACTAATCAGATGCTACCATTTCCAAAAGGCTATAAATAAAAGGCCACCAACAAGGGTTCAATGAAGATACAAATTTTGTCACTAAGTGCATATACTTTTTTTCTTACTCTGTATTATGCTAAAAGAAAGTTATATACTTTTAAGTAGTGTTTTAACAACCAGCTTACATCCGAACGTTTGAGGTCGGTCCAAATGTTATATACTTTTAAGTAGTGTTTTAACAACCAGCTTACATCCGAACGTTTGAGGTCGGTCCAAATTAAATTATTGAAAACTAATACAAAGTAAAAACTAATCGAGTCTTAATTAAGTGTAAATTTTAACTATAATTTTGTGCTTTTTTAGGATTTTTAAAATATTTTTTTATTTGATTATGATGTCATCTAATTCAATCATTCTTCAAATCGTTGTTCTCAAGTGTGGGAAAAGGAGAAAAATGA
>JASKGM010000013.1:6198423-6209110 GCA_034509205.1 Ceratonia siliqua | reverse complement strand
TAAAATTTTAAAAAATTTTAAAAAACTAAAAGTGATATAATATAATATTATCATAATTTTTAAATAGTATACCACTTAAAATTGTGATATCTTATTGTACCTTAATATTTTAAATGACATTATTATCTTACTTGAAGTTTATTTAGTTTGAATTAATTTGGTCTAGATTATATCCTCATAATTCACATTAATTGAATCGAACCGATTCGCATGTCCTTAATTGTTTCAATTTGTAATTTGATTCAAACTCAAAATAAATCATATAACCACGTAACAAATACAAAAATCTTAAATATTTGGTCTAATTCAAAATAAAATATGAAAACCACAATAAGAGCATACCAAATGCTTCAAAAATTTTAAGATTATTAGAGTTATTATATTTGTATAATATTTTTTTACTTCATTTTTTTACATTTTTTATATTTATTATTATCTATTATTTATCATTATTATTATTTTATATTAAATGAATAATTAAAAATAAATCATTTGTAATAATATAAATTTATTAGTGGACAATTATCAATTAGAGTTTTCAATCATGGCCAATCTTACCCACTTTGGTCCGGGCCAGCCCTAGTCAATTCAAGGGTTAATTAGTTTGACTCTAAGATCCAATATTCATAAAAAATAATGTAATAAATGTTCAATAACAAAAATTGAATACCATGAAAAGATATTCATCTAACATTAATATATATAAATGTGTGATACAAATTTTAAATTCAATCTAACAATTAAGGGTTAGCCTAATCCACTATTAGTTATTTTAAATATTATTAGTAATTTGACCTTTTTTTTTTTGGCTCTAAGGCCAAATTAAAAAGTTATTTTAAAATAAGATATTATTTTATTAGCCTAGTTTTATAATTTTAATAACATTATTTTGACAACTTTACTTAAAAATATTATATCAGTTATTAATTTAAGAATTGAACTTATCAATTTATTAATAAATTTATGATAAAATATTATGGCACGAGCTAATTATAAAAAAAAAAGTTAGTTAAAGACATAATTATAAGTGAAACTACAAATATCATTTGAGTAATTAAATCAATTTAAAATTATATGTTATATTATATTCCTATAATTAGTCTCCTCATGTTAATAAAGAAAACAAAGAATGCCTTGCTGAAATTTATAAGTAGACTTAATTTATAAAAATAAATAAAATAATCATGAAAAAATATGTATGTATGCCAAAAGTAAATTTTAATGAATCTCAGTTGAAAAATATGTTGTTTGGAGTGAATTTAAAATTTTTTTTATTTTATGAAAATAAAAAAAAAATTGTTTTGGTAAGTATTTATATTAGTTATTTCTTAAAAAATATTTCTTAAAACAATGACTAAAAAATAAAAAATAAAAAATAACTTTAACATATTTTTGCTTTCTTTTGTTTTTTATTTTTTAAAAAATATAAAAATAATTGATGAAAATTAATTTCATCCAAATAAATTTTTTATTTTTTTATTCTATAAAAACTATTTTTTATAGTTATTTTTAAAAATTATTTAAAATAATAATAAAACAATCCTATGACTTCATCATGAAATAGATATTAAGCTGTGTGCATCAGCAATTTCTCAGTCAGATGTTAGGATAAAACTTGTTTATTATGAGGAGATGAGTCTTGGTTTGGCAATGTCTGAATGGTTCTTTTTTTTTCTTCTAATTTTTGGTTGTAATATGAGCCATGACTCATGGCTTGTCATCTTCTTTCAAGTAGCATTTGACCTTTCTAATGTGTGGACCTAATTGGCATTACCTTAGATTAATGGACTTTTACAAACAAGAATCCCCATTTATTTACCAAGGCATTTGCTATGTTATTGGGGCTTTAGCATTATATTATTTATTTATTTGATTATTTTTTATTTTTGGTATTTGTTTATAAACTTTTTAAAATATTTTTGAATATTTTTAAAATTTTCTATACTTTTTATATTTTTTATTCAATAATTTTTTATAATATGTTTTAAATAAAAATTTTTAATTTTTTAAAAAAATTTGACATAAAAAATAATTAAATAATACAAAAAATAATAAAATATAAAATATATATTACTATCGTCCCAAAAATAATACAGTATCATAGCAATCACCATTTATTAATATCAAATACTCATTTCAAATTTAAACTGAGCAATAATATTATGTACTTAGTCTTGATAGATAAATGTTACGACAAAGGTATCCTTATTTGTAAAAATCTCTTTGATTAATGCAATTGAGTGGTTGAGTTTTGTTGTAAAATACTAAATTCTCTTCTATTCTTTTGTGCAAGGTTTCGTTTTCAACTGAAATTTAATAATTGAAAAGAAAGTCCTGCTTTCATCTAATCCCATGAAACTAGGGCTGCGATTGGATTGATTTTTTCCTGGAAAAAAGTATTTTTTTAAAAAAATTATTTTACAAAAAAAAAAAAGCATTTGTTTTGGCTTTTAGAAAAAATGAGTTTAGGATTTTTTTTAAGTTAAAAAATATGACTTCTTGAAAAAGGAAGTCCTCGTAGAAGAGAAAAAATTGATTTTTAATTTATTATTTCACATATGATATTTTTATATAAAATTAAAAAGAGAAGCAAAAAAATAATGAAAAATAAAATAAAATAAAATAATTAAATATCTACCCACCTACATATTTAATAATTATCAAAAATATATTTAGTATTAATTACAAATTAAAATTTTTTTAAATTATACTTCTAAAATTTATAAAAAAAATATTAATTTAAAAAAGTTATTTTAGAATTTAAAATTTATTCTTAACAAAAATACAATTTTCAAAATTTATAATAAATTATTTTTTATCTAAATATTATACAAAAATATTTTTATATGTTTTTTATGAGCTTATGCTTTTGAGCAGATACTTTAAATATAAGTGATTTTTTTTAAAAAAGCAGGTATTTGGTATTTGGATATAATTACGTAAAAGTGATTTTACTGAAATAAGCATATGTTTTGTGTTTGAATGCAAAAATGTAAAAGTACTTTTGAGCATGTAAAATTATTAAAAATGATATATAAAAATGCTTTTTAGAAAATTTGTGAAATCTTTTAAAGGTATATGTGTTTAAAAAAATTTATCTCTATTCCATTAAATCTGATTATTTTTTAAGCATCATTTTCCTGGTTAAAAAATAAGCATCATTTCTGCTTATTTTTAAAATAAGCAATTAAAATTTAAGCTGCATCAAAACAACATTTTTTAAAATAAGTGCTTATTTTTTAAAAAATAAGCAGCTTTTTTGAGAAATAATCTCATCCAAACGGGGGTAAGTTTATTAATAAAAAGTCTTTTTATAATTTCAAATCCAAACATATTTTTTGATTTAGAAATACTTCTCAACTATTACATCCAAATACAAAATAACTTTTCATTCACATAAAAAGGCTTTCTTTTGAAAATACTAACATAAAAGACCTTTTTTTTTATAACACATCCAAACAGCTCCTACTAACATCCTACTTCATCTCGACTTAAGGAGGGGAACAAGTTTTCAAGCCATACACCATAATTCCAAAATAAATAGAACAAAACTAGGAAACAATTTTTTTAATTATTATCAAGTTTTCAAAAAAAAAAAAAAAACATGTGGAGAAGCTTTTTTGACTTAGTCAAGGATATGGGGCTGAATTAGAAAAAAGATGTTTACAGCGTTATATTTTTTATTGAAGTATATAATAGCAAACACCTAACAAACTACATGTAAGTTTCCACCAAATAAATAAGTCAAAAATGTCACACCAACATTAATACAAGCTAGAGACTGCTAATAATGCTTGATGTTTTCTGATATATATCCTATTAAATGATCTCACTGTTCTTCCTTCTTATGTATTAGCTCACATACTTCCTGTACAGGCAACTGATCTGATCTTACTATACACAAGGCTGGAAACAAATAAAATCTATATTGCAGTTTTCCAAAGAATTTATACATCTGCAGCAATTGTCCTGACTCAACAAACAGGTATCATCCTAGGATTTTTACAAGCACTGTCAAACATAAGCCATACCAAGCAGAAAGATTTCAGAACACACAAAAATGTCCATTTACATCATGCTATCTGTCAGAGCTGGCAGCCTGCGGAAGAAGTTCACTGGTGCTGCTGGTGTCTTATGCCGAAGCTTGGGATGCCTCATTAAGTAAAATCCAGCTAAGAGAACTACCATCTTGAAAGGTATCACATACAACACAAGGGCTGCCACAAGACAGAATATCATGAACATGGTAGTAGCACGAGGATCTCTCCAACTTAGAAGGGCAATGATCCTCTCTCCTTGAGTAGCCATATCTCCAACAACACTCTGAATCCTCCCGGCCACGCTTCTTAATCGATCATACCTCCAACGTACAATATCCGCGCTCTTTGTGGTTGGAAATGAGTCAAATTCCTCATCAAGTTCATCTGGGGTCACTGCTTCTGCCTGAGAGATTCTAGTGTTCATATGAGGAGGGTGTCTTGCGCGAAACCTCCAATTCCACATCCCAATCACAAACATGTAAAGAAAAATGGTTGGTAGAATAAGTTCTGGGAAACACACAAGCAACAGAAAAAGAATGTGCACCAGCACTGTTGTAACAGGATGCTTCCACCTTGAAACTTCCCCCATCCATCTCCCTACTGAAAGTATCCCTTGAAAAACTGACATCAGACGGAAGAAATTTGCCTTACTACGTCTCATGCTCCACATATGCGAATCTGTATCGGACATGTACTCAACTACCTCTTTCCTAAGAGGGGGTTCTGCTCGGCTCAGCCGAGCTGCCACAATATTGACTGCCTGGTGACGCAGCTTTTCTTGTTCCACAATATTAAGTGGCTTTGCATAATGCATCTTTGGCAAATGGGGTTTGAAATACAAATTCATCATATTTACCATTGATGTACATGAGAATCTTATTGCCAAGTGTAGTTCACCTGTCTTCTTCACACCAGAAGGGTGAAGCATTAGTAATGGGTAAGAGTGTGTGTAAACACGGCCGGTTTCAAGGCTTGAGATCCGGATTCGAACTTTACCAATTCTTGAATCTTTATTACCATTTGAACCATTGATCTGCCCATTATCAAACACCCCCACAGTAAGAACTGTGGCTGGATCATAAACTTCCCAAGTGTATTGCTCATTGTACTTTGGACTCAGGCTGTCAATAATGGTTCGAGTGCGCACCCATTTTTGCCCATACTTTGCCACACAGTATGTATCTGATGTCCCCTTCCCTTCCCTGGTTTTCGTTGGTTGAAGTCCATCAACATTTAGAATGCCAAGTTCTAGGACACCAATTGACTTCTTCCAAAGCTGCTTTGCTGTGGGTCGAAGATCACTACTATAATAAGTTGACTCATCAAGCACATGGTACCCACCATCAAGACAGATACTGACGTGAAGTCTACTGAAAAACTTATCTTTCTCTTTCTTTTTCCCTTGTTCTGCTTCCATAGCAGATGACACAGATTTTTCAAGGTTATACCACCTACTTCGGATAAATCGATCATCGGCACGCCTTTCAACACTGCTCAAAGGAATAACAACATTGCCAATCGACTCATCCTTGTTGGGACCAACACGATCTTCAACTGAAATGATCAAATGTTCTTCAAAGGGTTCAGCAGCAACAAACATCAGCTCGTGATCCCAGCGTGGGTTCATGGTCCTTGATTGAACTGGTTTTGTCTTCAAAATCTGGTTACCAATCTGTACCTTAACATAGGCATCTGGAATTCGGGACTTCTCAGACACAAGTAAGTCTTGTGCCTCAATCACTTTAACCCGAACATACCACAATCTTGGTGAATGATAAACTTTTGATCGAATCTGAGAGTAGTTAGACGAAGAGATTCCACTAGGAGAGACTGCATCAGAATGCCAAGCATCAGGAAAAGCCTCATCAGCTTGTGTGCCATACCAGACGGCAAGCATCAACTCCCCATTCCTCTTTTCCCCGCTCTTGTTCTCAAGTCGATACCATTCTGGAGCCAACGGACTATCAGGCGCAACCCGTGTAGGAACTTCATGAAGATCAATCCGTACAGTTCCAACAAGTTCATCAAGTACCACATCCTTGTCTTTGACCACAACTTCAAGAACAGATGACTGCAGATTCTCCCTTGCAAAGGCAAACACCTCATTCCATTCAGGGTTTTGTTTTTTCTCAAAATGCTTGGTACTTCCTTTGTAGTTTCCAACCTTGACCAGCACATATGGATCAAGGCTCCCAGTCACATCCTTTGATGGAAGGTCACGAGCTTTTACAACTCGTACAAAAAGGTACTGCATCTGTTCAACAAGGTCATAGGTGGAGGCTCGCCTGTTCCCACGTATAACCCGCCCGCCAATAACTTGTCCCCCTCCAAGAAATGGACTTGTCTCTTTGAGTACATAATCAACCGGAGATGATGAGCCTGCGGGCGCATGTACAAATTTTGAAGCAGGCACTCCAGATTTCATCTCATGGATCCCATAGTTTACAGTTGGCTGCATAGCTGCTGGGGGTGAAGAATGCTGTTTTTCTGCTTGATTTGACTTAGGAAGGTTATGAAATGTGTGCCTTGACTCAGTTTTCTTACGGGAAAAGGTGTTCAGGATTGAATTTGTGAGTGATACTGGTGTTTGATCTTCAGTTGAGTGATCTGAATTGATAAAAGATTCCATAGCAGGAAGTGGGTTTGAGGATTTTATAGAAGGGTCATCTGTAACAAAGACCTTCAAACCTAGCTCTCCTTTTATGCGAGACAACATGCCTTTCTTTTCCAGAGGGTAGTGCAAAACAACAGCATCAGAATAGGGGACAAATGATGTTCCAGAGAGGTGGACCTTACCAAGAAAGGATTTCGAACTATTGCTTTTGTTATAGTGGTAGACACAGACGTCAAGAGTGAGATATGGTAATTTGCTCGGATCAGAGATGTTGAAGTAAAACTTTTCATTCCAAATAGGATTCAGATCTTTATCTTTAGTTGTTGTCCGAAATTTCTGACCATCAAAGTGAAGTTCCACAAGAACATTAGACGAACCTTGCCCATCCTTGGGCATAAGGTCATGAGCACCCACAACTTCCACCCCTAGCTTGAGATTTATCATTTGCCAATATGTAGCTGCCACCAAAAATTAGGCAGAGTGAATTTATACCTGAAATCGAAAGAAATGAAAAGGTTCAACATTAATATAGTATATAATGTGAATTTCAACAACAAAAACATTTAAGAAACAATCATAGTTGTCTTTGTGATGGAAAAATGGTTGATTCTCCTGGTTTGTCCAACTTAACAGAGTTATGTGTCCCAAATGCACAGTGGAATACTTCAGATTAATGGCCAATGAATAGAGTACAGAAAAGCATCTTTGCTAAAAGCTAAATATTAGTCTTATCTGTCATCTTGATCGGCCTGGCCATTCACCTATTAAATCACAAGAATTTGTTTTGTTTCCAAAGAAAATTTGTAGGTCACAGTAAGATTTTCCTTAACTAGCAATTTGTTTATGCTTTTCTAATCCTATTAATATGGTCAAAGAGGCATTCTAAAAGAACCAGAGCAATTCCTGGTAAAGTTGGAATACATATTATGTTGGCAGAGAAACTCTCCTTACTTTTGTTCTATTTTATTATTCTGTGAGAAATGAAAAGGCAATATACCTGCTGGAGATATAGCTGTTTTTAATATTAACAAATAACAATATGCAATGTAACTTTAAAATTTCTGAGTCCCTATTATGATATTCACTTGAATAATTGGAAATTCCCAACTAAATACACATACTATTTATTTAAGCACAGATATTCAGAGTGTTTCATTTACAAGAGAAAGGATAAAACATCTGAATTAATATTTGTTTGCTCTTCTTTTTCTAAGAGTCAAATCAACCAAGGAGGTCATAAAAGATTTAGATGGAATCTACTCTATTCCCATTAAAAAAAGAATAAATTATATATACAACAGAGAAAAACAGAACTGTTTTATATTTTACAATTGATTCCAACTTCCTATCATGGAAAAGACAAGGGGTAGCATTATTCAGTATTCACCCAACAAAAATGGAAATAAAGAAAAAGAAAAGGAGAAGATTCTCATAGAAAGCAAGTAATACTTTAAGCTCAAGCAAGAGATGAAGAGTCCAAAAGCATCAACCAACCAATCCTGCAAGTATCTTCTCCGTCATCAAAAAGCAAGACAAGAATCAAAAGGTACTTTCTACGGACAGACAATAAAAGTACTATTTCCTAGATTTTGACAGAAATATATATTTGAGAAGGGGCAAAAAGGCAGGGCTCCTTATATTTTGAACTCAGGATAGGGGATCCTAACAGGAATCCTGGAGAAAAGAAAAATTAAAAGGCTTCATGAACACCACAGTCATTATGTCATTTGTTTAGTCTTCTAAGCTTGGAAGTTGAACATTCCCCCCTTATTAGATTGAAGGAAAACTAAACAGAAAAATAATGAATTTCGGTTAAAACAAGAAGTCATGTCAACCATTTTCTTATCCAATATTTTCAAGTTTTCTTATAAAAAAAAAATTAAGCAGAGAAAATTTTACTTCTCTAAGAACCTTAACCATAGAAATTTTTTCCAAAAAAACAGAGTAAACAATTTTCAACCGACTCTTAAAACGTTTCTGTTTATTTCTGAAAACCCAGAACCAATTAATCTCCCAAAAGCCAAAACTCTAATCCCAATATAGCAGATTCCACCCAATAATAAGACCATTCAGCTCTATAAGACTAAACCAGCCATCAAACTTCAACGCAACCCCAAAAATTCCCCTTACAAGAAACAAAATCCAGCTAAAATTTAGCAGAATACTCAACAGACCACAGAAAAAAACACATTCAAAAACAGTAAAATAAACCCCAGAAAAACGGAAAAGGAAGAATATCAAACGCACCTCAGTTTTGGCGTTTAAGACTATCACTTCCAAGACCTTCTGGAGAAGAAAAAAAGTATGAATAACGCGCAGAGAGAGCTTCAGAAACGGAGCACAAAAACAGAGACCAGTAGACAGAGACTTAATAAACAAGAAAAAGGACCAGGACCAAAACCCATGAATCGTTTCGAGGATGCTTCGCAGGTAGATGTATAGAGAGAGAGAGAGAGAGAGAGAGAGTCGTTGAAAACGAGTGAAACGGTTCGCGCGAATAGAAAATGAGGCATGGAAAGTCTAAATCCGAGAATGTCCCTTTTGGGTTTGTCTGTTCTGTTGTTGCAGCATTCTTACGCGCCAATAGGCAATATAGGAAATGGAAAACCGGGTGAGTGGGCCAGCCCACCCCACCGGTTAAATGTGTACACACTCGCTCTCTGCATCCAACACGTGTCTCTATGCTCTTTGTCATTTTAAACATATGCATTTATATTTATTTATAGTTCCGTGTTCCAACAAAGTTTCCAGTTAATAAATAATAGAAAAAAATAAGTCAACAAAAACAAATAATAATAATAATAAATTATTAAAAAATTATTTGAGTTCTAATTATGTGATTGAGTTTAACTTAACAACGTTTTTGGCTTCTTTCCCTTTTAAGTGGTTGTTCATTACAATTTGCAAGAGATGCTTTGATATATAATGTGATCTTCGTAAAGGCCAATATTTAAAAATCCGATTATTTTAATTCAATGTTTTGCCGAAGTAAATTGCGATTCATAATTTATATTTCAATGGTACAATCATAGTTTATTTTTTTTAAATTAAATTTTACAAAATATATAATTTTTTATTCATATAATAAGAATATTTTTATATCAACTTGAGTATACATACCCCATACTTTGGTATAGTATATTTTAAAAAATAAGTATATTATAAATCATATAAATATATTATAATTAATTAATTAATTAAATTTTATATTAGTATAAAACTTTATATTTATTAGTGTTTAAAAATATTTAAAAAAATAGAGAACGATGTGAAATTATTTTTTATTAATTATTCAAAAAGAATTTAGATAAAGTTTTACTATTTTTATAATTTGAATTTGATTCAACTAAAAATAAATTGGTTAATCTATGAAACAATAAATTAATTGTATAATTAGATATACTATTTTCCTCTAGTGGCCAAGCCTTTCATTGATGTCAAATTTGACAGCTTAGCCTCATGAGAACAAGTATAGCAAGCAAGGGTGATGCTACAAGAGTTTGATTTTTAAAGAGGTTAAATTTTTTATTGTTGATATCTATTTTTTCATAATTTATTGAGGTGGAATATTAAAACATTAAAATTAAAATTTTATAGTGCATGTAATAGTGAGAGAGTTTTTAATCAATTATGTGCTAAAATTTTAATTTGTTTAATTATAAAGTATAAAGACTATCAAAATTGAAATTCTAATAATTTGATTATAAAAAAATTGATAATTATTTTATTCTAAAAGTGTAAGTTAAAATATTGTATTATTCATATTATTTAAATTTGATTATCAAATTGGATTATTTTTTTCACTTAATGCATATTAAACACTAATAAATATATATGTGTTTGATATGTAAGCCAAATTAATAATTATTATTTATATATTGTCCTTTTAAGTCTTGCTTTTTTCTCTTTAAAGATAATATTAGTGAATAATAAAAGTTTCAAACTTTTTATTTAAAAATTTAATATTGCATGTTAAGAAGAGTGGGAGTTTAAATTTGGATATTAAAATTAATTAATACGTAATATTAAAAAA